>JAXIVD010003118.1:10000-49718 GCA_036785275.1 Cancer borealis
GACCAGGTGAACTACCGGTCTTGCGGGTGAGGGAGGAACAGTGATCGTGGGAAGTGGGCCCCCCCTCACTTCCGCTCCTCAACCCCCCCACCCTCCCACACACACCTCTTCCTCCACAATTACCCCAAACTCGTCATCTTTGGGGAGGAGGTCATAGGCGACCCCCGACACCCCCCCCCCATCACCCACCTGGACCCCACTGACCCCTGACCAGAGCACGCCCGCCTGGGAACGCCCGACTGACCCCACCCCCATCTCCCCCCACCTCAACCGCCCATTCATTCAGTAATTTCCTTCCCCCTTCCCATCCTCTTCCTTCCCCACCTCTGCGCCTCCTTCCGAGTGACTGTTGTCAAGGGGGGGGAGGTGGGGAAGGCGCCTTCACTCCCCACACCTTGCTTCCATAACTGTCTGGAGGTGTATGAAAGAGGTGTTGCAAAATATAAGCTGGAAGAGTAAGTTTAGTGGAATTCATATGAAATTTTAGTGTATTTTAGTATCCTCTCAGTGTTAGGAATGCATAGAAGGTCCTGCGTTATGCCCTTGAGATCCTCACGCTGGGCCAAGGGTGAGGATGGATGGTGGGGAAGGGAGACACGTGCAGGATGGAAAGGAAGGAAGGATACATGGGACGGGTCGGGGTTAGGAGGTGTGTTGGGGGGTTTGGGGGGGGGGGGGGGGCGGGAGTAGAGGTTTGCGCAGGAACTCTTATTAAGCTTCTCATATCATAGCGTTTTTGTTTTGTCTCCCATATAATGTCACACCCTCATACAGTACCTGAATATTTCCTGTATAATATGTATTTTTCTCTTCAACTTGTCTCTCTTTCAAATATTTGAAGTGAGATTTGAGAAAGGAAAGAAAACAAGAGCAATTAACCAAACGCCAGTGACGCGACATGTTCCTTCCGCTTCTTTCCTGTTCCGTGGGAAGTCGTAAGTGTCCGTGGGAGGGGTTCCCAGCCCTTCGTCCTTGTCTGGTGTAGTTACCTTTAACGACACGCTGGGAATGTCGAACCTGTGTGCCTGGGTGGTGCTGGTGCTGGTGGTGGTGGTGGTGATGATGACGATGATGATGATGATGATGATGATGATGATGATGATGATGATGATGATGATGTTCGAATGGAACTGATCAAAATTCATCGTACAGGATCAGTCTTGAGTGGGGCGATTCATCTTATGCCGTTTCCGTTTCGATGTATATGGCAAATATTGAACCAGACAAACCACATCAAACAAAACACAGATAAGAACATCCGGACGGTATCTTCAGGTAATCCTCCACTTGTTAATAGAAATAATGGAGCTTCATATACATTTAAACTAACGAGTAAGTGATGGTGAAGCTTCATATGCTTTACGAAACACAGTTAACAGTCGTTTGTGAAGAGCTGTTGTTGTTTTTATATTTGCCTTCATAGGGAAAGACACAGGCTAGCTAAGAGCCCGTCAGTGAAGTGCAGGTATGGAGAGGGCAGCTGCTACATGTTTGAGATGGAGCCAAGTCCTCATCTTGTCGAGGTATTTATCAATGAGTGAAGAGCTAATGCATTGAAATCCCTTACATTTTCCTTGAAGTGGCATTGTATTCAGTGAAGGATTGTGGTGGGTATTGTACGGCATTGGTACTACCTAGCGTGGAGGGCTGATTGTGAAAAACTTACATACGTGGCACAGGTCTGAAAACCACCAAGACCAAAACCAAGATGTGTGTATCCTCTCGTGACTCTAATGTGTGTACGTAAGGAGGTGAAATAACAGTGTGGTGACGTTCGTGCACACATACTACGCCGACACACCCTCTCTAGTGCGGTCTTGTGTGCTTAGTGAAGTCCTAGGGTCCTTAATCACACCCGACGCGTCCTCCCTCCTCACCCCTCTGACCCTTTCCTCATCCCGGTGTGGGCAAGTGCCATGGGCAGACCACGCCCTCATCCCGCCTCAGGAAAAACTGTGACTTGTTGGGGTAATGGGATTTAGAAAAATTCCATTATTACTACAGGAAACAGTAATGAAGTGTATGATACGAGTTTACTATTCCATGTCTTACGAAACAAGAGACTCGCGCGTCTGCATCAGGTTGTAACGGTGTATCATTAATAACTCTGTTGTTACTGCCATCTAAAGACCTAATGACCTCAAGAATCACCCTTAGTGGCTCCAGTATGGCACTCTGGGGAAGGCCTTGGTGACCACAACAAGAGGCACCTTCCCAACTCTTAAGGCAAACATGCAACCCGCTACTAATGTCCTAAATGTGAACCAATTCTGATCGATTATTTGGCATTACACGTCAACAAACAATGCTTCATTCATTCACGAAGCTTCTGTTAGACTTCCGCTGCAGTGCTTTCCTTTGTTTAAGACTACTTGGTGTAATTCGAGCTATGCATTCGTATGGTTTTTTTTTTTTTACATCTTGGTTGGTGATAAGGTCTGACCGGGAATGAATTGCATCAAGTACCGCTGCAAGATCAGTCATCCTGAAAGCTCAACAGCCAGCCATTCTGTGTATCACTTCATCGTTTTTCTTGTTCTTTTTTTCTCCTTATATCGTGACTATGAGTAGGAAGGCATTTGTGACGGGCGTGTCACCTGTGGCAGTAATAGTACAGGTGTTTGCCGTCTCCTGCATGATTGATTGGCATTTAGTTTTCGTGGCAAGACTAGAACCGCTTACACTAATTTCTGCCATCTTGGAGAACCTTCGGAGAGGCGGGTACACACACACACACACACACACACACACACGCACACGCACACGCACACGCACACGCACACGCACCAAGTGCCCCTCGTTCAGAATATCATGTAGACGTGGCAACAGTGTGGGCAGGTGAGGGTCATGGCCGGTCTCAGGTGTGGCTCGCCTCCCTCCCTCATGTTCCTCCTCCTTCCTCACACCATCACGAGTTTTCTCATAACGTAAAATCAATTCCAAATTAGATTTTAAAAAATTCATACATAACCCCTGAAATGAAACGAAATGGAAGAAGAAAACGGAGGTGAGGAGCGTCTGGGATCACTTGCTATGTGGTGACGCGTGGCAACTGAATGAATGAAGGGCTGGGCCAGTGAGGGGTGTGGGGGAGAGGGAGGGAGAGATAGAGAAAAAAAGAGAAAGAGAGAGAGAGAGAGAGCAAGTTAGGGCAAGGAGAGGATGGGGGTTGAAACGTGGTGGGAGCAAGGGATGGCAGGCAGGTTAGGCAGGAGGGAGAGAAAGAGAGAGAGAGGTAGGGAGGGAGGGAGGGGGAGGGGAGCAAGGTGGGACAGAGGAGCAGGTAACTGAATGGACTTGCAGCTCTGTGACGTCACTAAGCAGAAAAAAGCCGCAGTAGTGATGTAGTGTTAAGTTGCGGGAGGAGAAGGGTTAGCTCTCCTCCCCCATCTCTCTCTCTCTCTCTCTCTCTCTCTCTCTCTCTCTCTCTCTCTCTCTCTCTCTCTCTCTCTCTCTCTCTCTCTCTCTCTCTCTCTCTGTCCTATTATTCTTTTCATTATATTGGGCTATTTTGAGAGAGAGAGAGAAAGAGATAGATAGATAAATAGAGAGAGAGAGAGAGAGAGAGAGAGAGAGAGAGAGAGAGAGAGAGAGAGAGAGAGAGAGAGAGAGAGAGAGAGAGAGAGAGAGAGAGAGAGAGAGAGACGCACTATTACTGTAAATAAGTCACCTCAAATTGTGAAATCATTGTTAAAAAGGATCTAAGGATATGTAGAATGTCTTTTAACGATTGTCTGCTTATAAGATTACCTTTCAGTTTCTTTGAGTTTGTAGGTAGTACATACATACATACATACATAGTACATACATAGATCAGAGAGAAACTTTAGTACCATCAACCCTTCCACGGTTATTGGTTTTAGATATGCAGAAAAAATGTAATCTTTGTTTTTGTCACACTAATATATGTTTTTGTATAAGGCTTCAGTGTGCCTCCAGCCTGAACTAGTCTAAGTGTGCAGCTGTAGTGGTATTTAAGGGTATTTCTTTAAAAGTGGTTATATTCAGTATCATGATTCTTTTAATGCTTTTCTGATTTATTTTTTTGAAGTATTGAGGGAAGGAGTTGTGACCATTTTTTGAAGTGTATTCCAAATAATAGTTGTCCTTGTTCCAAATGTCTCCCTTTCCCTCTTTTGGCAGAGCTTCAGACGGTCCTCTTGTCTCCGTGATACTTTGGCTTCTTGGTTACAGAATGGTGAGTCAACTAGTACCACGGTATCTATATATTCCTATTTGTTTCAATCATGTTACCTCTCATGGAACAGTAATTTAACATTTTTCATGATGTGGTCATATTTTTTCTTCTTGGTAACTGTTGTTATATTGTTTCCAGATAAGGAGTCCATGCTTGAGGTGTGACCTGACGTGACCTGACCACTGTATCTGCATCTAGATGTCTAAACGGACTTATTTATCTTCTCATGGATGTGGCAAACAAACAGTAAGTTGAACTGATGTATATTTACTTACATTTTTCTAGATTGAACTGAAGTTAGTCTTAGTGCAATTTATCATTCATTGTGTTTAGGTCTTATTGAAGGATTATGCAATTCTGTGGATTGTATATTTGCAAGAAAACATTTGTATCATATTACATTTGTCCATTGAATTTCTGCTTCTAAATTTGCTTTAAGGGTAAAGATGAAACTTTTTTTTTTGCAAAAAAAGGTGAAGATGCTATGAAAATGGAAACAAACAAGATGAATAAACACTGCCACTTAGGTAATAAATTTGAATGGTAACTTTTGGCACAGGGCTTCACAGTGTAAACCTGTGAATGTTCAAAATTTTTATTGCGAGGAAAGTTTTTATTTAGAGAGCTTCAAGCATTAGTGAAGTTGTTTAGGAAAGCATTACTGCATTCAGGATATAACTAATATTCTATCTTCAAATTATTGTGTTATTACTCGCTAGTCATTTATCATAATCATGTTTTCCACTAATTAGGCTGAAACGTGAGATAAAATTTCTAAGTAAAGGCAGAATATAATTAATATTTGTAAATTGCCGCCACCTCCTTGGGGGTTCCAAGGAGGTAATTAGGTAGACAGATTACACAGTTTCCATTATGAAGCATTAGAAACAATTCTAAGATCCAAAATCCTCAAACAAAATGTTTTCTTTATAATATAAGTATATATATTCAGCTAATATCCCCCTTGAAGGAGGGTAGCCAAGGCAATACATATCAGGTTCAAAGAGATTCTACTCTCCCTCTGCACCTCGTCTTTTATTACGAGAGAATACAGAGGAGGGGCTTCCAAGACCCCTCACTCCATCCTTTTTGCATGCCTTTTGTGGTCTCCAAGGAATGCCGTGGTAGTATTGTTACAGCCCATACATATACTGTATATTTATTTATTTATTTATTGAAGATATAGAGATAACTTCAGAGGTCAATAGTTGTACATACATACAAATTAAAATACCTTAAATATTGCAGCTGCAGATTTTGAGTTCCAAACACACCAAAACTAAACCTATATAAACCATGACAAAGTAAGCAGCAAGTGTTCATGTTGTTATTGCTTTGTCTTCTTAGTGCGGGGTTTGGGCTTGAATTTAGTCCTGATGGAATCGTTCAGACCCTCACGGTTCCTTGCAATTTCAAAACAGAAGAACTGAATGCGTGTGGCCAGAATGGTGTTAGGTTCTGAGTATTCGTCCGAAGCGTCGAGACGCACCAATGTGGCAAAGTTGTAGTCCTCCACCTCCTTCTCAAACTTCATACAGAACGGCCGCCATTTCTGATGATAGAAACTGGTGTTAAAGATGATTGTGATGAACTGTTCAGATAAGGAAAGAAAGAAAGAAAGAACCAAGAAAATTTTGAAACTAGACTGACTGTTGTATTATTATTTGATTTACAGACATGGAAGGAGACTGAGGGACTTCATGTTAAGGTCTACATATTGCTGCTTTATTAAATAATGGAGGGAGAACCACATTTCATAATAATCATGAATATCAAATGAGACTTCATATTCTCAATAGGGTTTTGTACTGGGATAACAGATGACGGAACAAATAATACTCTGGATACTCGCTGTTTGGCTGAAAATACTTAGGACCAAGTGACCACACCTAATAATGCCGTTGATCAAGACCGTCACTGATAGGAAGTGTGCGTGATTAAACAAAACTCAACTACTGATAGGTTAAGAAATCAAAGACCATCTGCCACATCAGAAAGATACCTTGCTATCATAGTATAGAGAGAGGCAGCAATCAGCAAGAGAGTAATATGAAAAAATGTATGCAAGATTCTATTAATGCTTCTGATATTTGTAGGACAACAGCAACTATTTCCACATTTCCTGGAATCCATGCTGTTGGTAACATAAAACAGTATGGAAATAAATGGCATAAATGTATGTATTATTTAGAAAGCAATGCAAGACTTTTGTACAGACAGGATATTCTGGAAGCATAAACAATGATAATGACTTACCTCTTTGGCAGCTGGACTCTTGAAATCTTGTTCTTTCAACTTATCAATATTTAAGTCTGGAAACTCTTTCCTGAACTCTTGATAAATCAAGTCGTCTTTTGGAGTAAGCTTGAGTAGTTTGGGGTCGACTGCACACAGTAACTGCAGGGGAGAGGAGAAGGAGTAAGCTGGGGGAGCAGAGCAGTATTTCAAATGGTGTTGGGACAAGAAGACAATGTGAAAGGAGTATGGAATTATATCAAAAGAAAAGGGAACAGTAAGGATAGGGATTGTGGTTCAAAACGGAACGTCTTGCATACACATACGCAGATTTTGTGAAAACTCGACAATTTATTATCAAAATTAAATGCACCTTGGGGTTGGTGGTACAAGGATGAATGTTGCATTGAATAGTGAACTGCTCAAAGAGGTGGAGTTTTTTAATGTTAGTGGTCAAAGATTACTGTAGATGGAGGAATAGAGACAGAGGTGAAGATTGGGAAAGGTGTAGGGAGGAATGAAGGTGTTTAGTTGTAGGTAAGGTAAAGTTGGGGGACATGCTATAGCTGTAGGCATTTGGTCTTTGAGCCTGTGGTGGAAATTAATCTGTTACAATGAGACACAGGGCCACTGTGACATCCGACTTTCCACAGTTTACCTTCCCCAGGTTTCCCTAGGTACCCATTTATAAACCAACATGTTTTGAGAGGATGAATAGTTGGGTGAGCTGTGCGCCAACTGCCTAGGTTTGGGATTGAACTTGGGCCAGCGGGTTCATAGTCAGACGTGCTAACCACTACACCACTGAGGCTTAAATCTGTTAACCTTGTATACTCACATTGAAGTATATATCGGCGTGCTCCATGGCCTTCATGGCCCACATCCCCTCCATGGTGGGCTGCAAAACATTATGGATTAGTAACATTACAGTGTGTCATCATCATCATCATTCTTTTGAAAGGCTCCACATGCCTGCCTGTATTGGGTGTGTTCACTTAAAGGAGGCTTGCCAGGCTGCACAGTATTTAGCAGCCTCCTTACATTGCCCTAGGTCTCAAAGGTCCTTCTGAATCAATCCATTCCTAAAAATTCTGTTGACTATCACGTCCAGACCTATAACTCTTTCCACATAAACACCCTGCCATCCCCCTAGCTTGGGCCCAACTATTTCACTCTATCTCTTTTCACCATCATGAACATAACTAATTCTCTGAAGCTTGCTTACATTCTTTCTGAAATCAAGATGGCTGTTATACAATATGATTATTAAATACATTTAAATAATCAAAACATATTTTCAAATACTACTATATCTTGTTGAAAATACTCTGTAAACAAGTGAGTCAGTAGTTTGGGAATGAAGTTTAAGATAATTATAATCAAAGAATTACTGTAGTACTTAAGAAACTATAAAGATTATCTTGACAGTACTTACATCATTGCCGAGGTCATCACCGCTCGTCCCGGAAGGCAACCCACCACCACCACCACCGCCACCGCCTGATGCTGACACCACATGACCAGGTATTCCCTGCACAAGTAAGTCTCCATCACAATTCAAACTCACACAATCCTTAGTATACATCCATCTGGTTATAATACAGTAGATTCTTACTAAATCAATGTTCACTGATCTGTTGCATGTACTGTATATCATTTGAACTGCATATATAAGTAATCATGACCTTATGCAATCAATAAGTTACTTTATACATTGTTTCGTTGTGTTTAGTTGCTCACACAAACTTGATACCATAATCATCTAGTTGATAGTCTACCAATCAGTACAATTTTCTGCATTCCTCAGAGACTAGTATGTGTAATATCCATTAACTCAATAACTTTAGTAAAAAAAAAACATTGGTACAGTAATAATTTTTTTTTACCAATCATATCTTATTTAATTATACATTATAGCTTCAAAATGTCTCACACTTGTAATGACTAACCATATAACACAATATGAAATGAGTCAATAATTATAGGGAAGATCCAGTGTTTAATAGACATCCATAAACATATCATTCTATACTTAAACACAATATCTATGCAAAAATAGGATGTAAAAAACATTGTATAACTTAATCTTCAAAGGTTTTGCTTTCATAACATAATAATTAAGGAGCTCAAAAACCTAATATTTATAACTGATCGATAAAATTTAAATATTTACCAGTTCTGCAAATATTTCAGCTTGTGTGGGCATGATTGTAGGATTTCAGCAAACCTGAAATAAAGCTTAGGTGAGACATTTTTTGAGAGAGAGAGAGAGAGAGAGAGAGAGAGAGAGAGAGAGAGAGAGAGAGAGAGAGAGAGAGAGAGAGAGAGAGAGAGAGAGAGAGAGAGAGAGAGATGCAATGAATCATAATAAATAAATAGTGTTCAAGTGACTTATGGTGTCACTTGTTAACAAGTGTAACATTATGAGCGTAGGTAAAGGTAATAGGCCTGTAGACTACACATTAAATGACACTACCTTAGGAAAGTCATATAGTGTGAGGGACTTAGGAGTTCAAGTAAACAGTGACTTGTTCCCCAGAGAACAGTGTATTATAGCTAGAAATAGGGCCAACAAGATACTGGGATTTATTAGTAGGTGTGTGACAAATAGGAGTTCTGAGGTCATTCTGAGATTGTATTTAGCTCTAGTTAGACCCCACCTAGATTATGCAGCTCAGTTTTGGTCACCTTATTATAGGAAGGATATAGGCTCCTTGGAGGCAGTTCAGAGAAGAATGACCAAGATGATTCAGGGGCTGAGAAACTAACCCTAAAAAGATAGGTTAAAACGTCTTAATCTCCACTCCCTAGAGAGGAGGGCAAGAGGGGATATGATTGAGGTTTTCAAAAGGATAAAAGGAATTAATAAGGGAAACATTGATCAGGTTTTAGAATTTAGTAGTCAGGATAGGACACGTGAAAATGGGTACAAGCTAGAAAAACTTAGATTCAGGACAGACATAGGTAGATATTGGCTCACTAACTGAGTCGTGAACGATTGGAATAGGCTGGGTAGTAAGGTAGTAAATGGTGAGTCAATAGGTAGCTTTAAAAGACAGTTGGATCAGAGTATGGATAGGGATGACAGGTGGGATGGCTAAATATTGGATTATTCCAAGGGTGGGGGACAAGGAGCTGCCTCGTGTAGGTCATTAACTGGCCTCTTGCAGTCTCCTCATTTTTATGTTCTTATCATCAATAGTTATTTATACATTACGTATCATCCACCGGTGAAAAAATATAGAAGTAACGTAATATGTGATACCTTCGTAGAAAAATTAAGTGATGACGAGTGAGTGAGTGAGTGAGTGAGTGAGTGAGTGAGTGAGTGAGTCTACACAAATACTAACAAAACAATTAAATTTAATGCGTATAAGCAACAACGATCCAGTATTTGTTTATCGTTATATTATATACAACTTTTTCTTCATATTTAAGGTCCTGGATAGGCACAGAATACAATGCAATGCTACTCTACCCTTGTCCTTATCCTTGTTCTGGTGTTTGTGGCTCCAGGACGTGTTGGGCTTTTCTTCTGTTTACAACACGTGCTGGTAGTAGTAATCATCAGCTAGTGTCATTTCTTTCTAACAGCGAATTCTTTCTATGATTTTCCTTTGAGTTCTCTGATCGTGATATTTTCCTTTTTTTTTTATATTTTTCTCTATTATTTTAGTTGTATTCTTTCCATTTTCTTTTTTGTCTCTTGTTTCCAAAATTGTTACAACTCACCTTACACTAGGGATACTATACATATCTATTTCTTTTAATTTCAGCAACAGTGTCTTATCCATGGCAGTTAAAGGTGTAGCAGAGTAAGCAGACCCTTAAATTGTACTGAAAGGTGTGACAGGATTTATGTACAGGTTAGTGTGAATGGATGTGTAACCATCATATACATTATAATTGGGTTCGCTCTTGGTTATATATATAATATATATATATATATATATATATATATATATATATATATATATATATATATATATATATATATATATACATATATATATATATATATATACATATATATATATATATATATATACATATATATATATATATATATACATATATATATATATATATATATATATACATATATATATATATACATACATATATATATATATACATACATATATATATATATATATATATATATATATATATATATATATATATATATATATATATATATATATATATATATATATATATCAGCTGGAACCATTATTTATAAAGATAATTATTAGGATTGGATTCGAAGACCGTCTTAAAATCCGAGTTAGATTGGACTTTACTCTAGCTTAAAAGTTTCCAGGTAATGGCGGGGCCTCCGAAATATATTAGCCTGGGTCTCGAGAAGTTGACGTTTAAAATGTGGCGGATTTTTGCGTTTTCAGTGCATTGAAATGTTGTACTCTTAACTTGATATTACCAAATTATCAGATGATGCATATGAGTGTAAAATAGTTACAATAACACTACATCTAATATAAGATAATGGAAGGAAAATTAAATAATGCATCAACATTTTTTGTCACATTTTTTTACATAAACTCACTGTAACTCCTTTGGCTTTACTCGCATTGCATTTTTAATAACTGATTCAAAATTTGCAAATTTTTCCGACCCTTATGGTGTATAACAATTACTGATAAATAAAATATTAGGTGGTTAAAATGGCTGATAGTTAAATTACTGCAAACTGGAGGGTGATGCAAGCAACGAGAGATGCAGCCTCAGGTTGCACGGAAGGACATCACTGAGTGCTTCAGGCAGACTAGTTTGCAGTAATTTTATCCTATCCGCCATTTTAACCAGTACTTTTAATCAGTACTTGTTACATACCATAAGGATCGAAAAAATGTGGAGATTTTGAATCAGATTCAAAATGCAATGCGAGTAAAGTTAGTGAGTTTAAGTAAAAAATGTGACATGATATGCATCATCATTGTATCACGAACACGATGGTAGGCTCAGTTTTCCTAATATTATCTGGTAGTTACAATGGACTGGAAACGTGAAAATCCGCCACCTTCGACTTCTCAAGACCCAGGCCAGTATATTTGAGAGACCCTGGTAATGGTCTGCCTCCTCCTCTCTCTAACCTCGTTGCTCCAATTGGGCTGCAAAAGATGGTGTCGAGCGGCTGCAGTGACGAAGCTAAGCCGATCGGGCTTGCCTCAGCCACACCAACATGGTACAGTATTTTTATGCACGTGTCTATACAAGAGGTCAGTTGATTAGTGCTTAAAAGTCTTTAGAAACATTAACATTTTTATTAATGTATAAACATCAACCCTATTTCAATAATAACCAACCAAGTTAAACATTGATTCAATCTCCACCTTTTCATATTTAGCTGCACCAGACACGCCTTCCTCTCTTCACTGCACCAGACACGCCTTCTCCATCCCTTGCATCAACTACTCTGCCTCTACCTTCGGAGCCTTCCGGGCAGACACTGTTCTTGGTGGATGAAGAGACCCATATCTGTACAAAAGAAAAGAAAGCTAGAGTTGGACATCTTGGAGGTAGAACTGGTATTTGCCAGAGCAAAACAAAGGCAGATGGAGAAACGGACTAGTCCGGCTAGAGCCAGAGAAGGCGAGAATGAAAGTTGGTACGAACCTACGGTGGAGAACTGACAGACATCTTTAAAAATAAAACTTGAAAAAAAACTGGAATAAGGAATTTATTTGATAATCCTCCCCCCTCCCCCAATTATGTATATTATACCCCCTACCACCTGTTTGTATTGAATGACGGGGGCGTGGATAACAAATCCTCCCCGCCAACCAGGTAAATTTACCTAAGACTGTACGGAGAAACACTTATATAATAAAACTTTTCTTAGCACACAACGCAGCTTATTTACCAACACAGGTAGGTGCCAGTAGGGATTAGCGGGGCGCTCTCTGGCTTACAGTGGATGATGGTGGTGCTGGCGGCAACAGCAGGTTGGTGGTTGAGGGAATGCAGTGGGCCAGGATTAGACACTACTCCTGTGGTAGTGGTGGTGATGGTGGTCTGCATCACCTGCTGGAAAGATAGTTTCTACATACAGCTCAGCTCACCTTGAAACAAACTGTCTATACCTCCATACCCACTCTGCTACACTTCCTGGTTATACTTCCATACCCACTCTGCTACACTTCCTGGTAAGCTTTTAGACTACACCCTCAACAAACTGAATACCTCTTGCAAAATGCACTTTCGCTCGTTCTCTCAAGTGTTCAGTCCTCCTATGACTTTAATTACCACGGAACCTAGACTGCATCATTCCTGTCCACATAGGCTGAACCACAGTATGATTGTCTCGTAAGGACAAAACCCATTCACCTGACCTACATTTCCACTGCCCAGCTGACTGACTCGTCCAGGTGCTTTGTTCAAGGATCAACAAGGATCAACAAAAATCATGCACGTCGCGTATGTGCAGAAAGAATAAGTCACAGTAAACAGTAATTACTTAAAAAGAACTTACTGGTGTAATGGCGGACAGTCTACTTCACTTGGACCACAACGATCATTATCGGCTGAACGAGTGGGTGTCCAGACTGAATAAGGGAAGGAGAGAACACTTGTGTAAAGGCCAAATAGATAGTTTACATATATAATTGATCATGTTAATTATCAAACATTTAATGAAAGGTTGATGTGCAAGGAAGCTTTGAAATAAAGGAGGAACAATAAGTAATAATAAAAAAGGGATGGAAGGGAGAATGGCATTAGCATTTAATTTAACAAAAGGATTGAAATAGGTAAAATAAATAATTAACTACTGTACAAACTTACTTTTTTTTCCACCATGAAGCTGCCGCATTACCTCTACTCAGGAGTCACGTCATTACACAAAGTAAAATCTTCACCTTACGTGGTACAATGACCAAAGCTAAACTCGCATTTCACTACACCAGTCAACCATGTACTTCCAATCAACCAAACTGGTCATATAGCCTATAAGAACCTTCGCTTGAAAATGTTATACAATCTACTTTATATAGACTTTAACACGCCAGAACTAGTCAGTGAAAATAATGCTACACACCTTAACGTAAGGGAACTAACTACACAAGGTTAATAAAGGTGGTAATGTAGTACTCGTTACAACCACAAATAGACTAAGTTGAGGACTTCATTTATAAAACTGCATGATAAATCCTCTCCGTTCAACCCAAGTTAAATTTACCTAAAAGACCGTCCGGAGAAAGACTTTTCGTTTCACTAGAAACGAAAGAATAAAAAATAAAATAAAATAAACAAACTTTAAAGTTGGGGAGTCCTTCGAACTCTTAGCACACACTGCAGCTTATTTACCGGCATCACAGCCAGCCAACAAGACTAACAACACGGGTGACAGTAGGGATTGGCGGGGGCGCTCTGGCTTACAGTGGATGGTGATGGTGATGGTGCTGATGGTGCTGATGGTGCTGCTGCTGGCGGCGGCGGCGGCGGCGGCGGCGGCGGCGGCGGCGGCGGCGGCGGCGGCGGCGGCGGCGGCGGCGGCGGCGGCGGCGGCGGCGGCGACAGCAGCAGCAGAGGAAGTGACTGTTTGCCTAGTGGGGATGGTGGAAGCTACCTGTGGAAGAAAGTTAATAAGCATGAACTTAATTAATAAAGGATAACCACAGTATGATTGTCTCATCAGGACAAACTAAATTCACCCGACCTACATTTTCACTGCCCAGCTGACGGACTCCAGGTTCCTTATGAGGCCTTCAATAAAAATCATGTACGTAGTGTATGTGCAGAAATGGTAGGAAGGAAGGGAGGGAAGAAAACTAAGATAGATTTAAAAATAACAGCAGATTTAACGTTAAAAGACTTGTGGGAAAAAGTATAGAGAGCAAGAAGGAAAGAGGAAGTGATAACTACCGCTTGTTAGAATGTTAAAGTACTGAAGGAGAGGTGTAACGACCGGGAGGGAACAAGGAGGAGGGAAATAATAGTTACATTGCTCATTTACTTTACTTATACTTTGCCTTGCCTTGCCTTGCCTTGTCTTGGTCCCAGACTGAAGTGATGCGTTGAGAGTTTGAGCGAGTGGCAGCGAGGCAGCCCATGGACACTCTCAGCATGTAGTTGTCTAGAGGGAGTGTGTAGATCATTCAATGCACAGTGGTTTGCATTGGAAATAGATTACATGTTAAGTTATTATATTACCATATAGTGAGATTTATTTGGAGAAACCACTAAACAAATTTTCTCAATAATAAATCAATCCACAACTCAGTGCACTTCTTAATAAATACCTCAAAATACAGTGGTAGAACTGCAGATGTGGGTGTGGAGGACAACCTTACCTCCCTGGCAGCCAACAGGGAACTGAGGTCGGTGACGGGAAGGTAGCGGAAAGAAAGGTAGGTCGCTACTTTCGCCCCTCCCTCTCATCGTTTGAGTCTGATCTCGTTCAAGGCAAAAGTCTCTAGTTACAGTTTTTTTTATCTACGGTTAATTTCTTTATATCTGCTTTGATTTCGTCCTCCTCGCTCTTGTTTCTCATCGTATTAATATCACTTTACTAACCGTCTCCTCTCCCACGTCACCCCCCCTAACTACCACTTAACTAATTCCTCACAGCTCCGGTCATACTAGTTATCAATATCCCTGGTGGGCGGTTAGGCAAATTCCGCCTCTTAAATCAATACAAATGCTACAGTGGACGGTGAAAGACCTTTTTTCACCTTTCAAATGACAAATGTAGTGGTAACTTTGATACAATATTCTTGGGAAGGCACAGCCCACTAGGTTGTTAGTGATCAAAAGCCAAGAAAAAATACCTGTAAATCTTCACAGTGGTTCCAGCTAATTCAGTGTAATATAAGTGTACGTACGTGTTGGTAGGGATGTGCTAGGTTACCTCTTTTAGGAATAGTCTTTTTTCCCTCTCAATTCCAGCCAGTTTTACAGTAACAATAAAGACTATCTATCATTAGTAGCATAATGTTATCAGCTTATGTTGACAATCTTACGTTCAGTACACAAACAGCACTTAAACACTTCAAGTGTGCCATTACTTGGTTTGGCGTTCCGTTTGTTCGAACCTCAGGTGTCTCGGACTTACGCTGGGGTTGAAAGCGACGCAGGACTTTTGTCCGTGACTGTACATTGCATTGCTTCTATCCTAGCTCACGGCAGCTTGATGAGAGGGGGCCGAAAGAGCGGCAGCACTACCCCTACCAGAACTATATGATCAATAGTTACCTAGTTCCGGAAATCTTTAAATCAATCAATATCAAATGGGCTTTACATTTGTGGGAATCACAGCTAATCTTTCAATAATTTTGGAGATCCATTTTGTACAACCACCATTACTGGACTCACAAGGCTGTTTTTCCTTCCTCCTCACAGCTGCTCCTTATCATGCTATGGTGCTCTGGCGGCTACTATTGAAGTTGTCTCATATATGGATGTATGTACTTTATTGAAGATATCACACTCCTGCAGCTCACACTAGAGATGCATACACAAGACAAATAAAATTATCTTATATTTGTACGTATTATAAAAAAAATAAATGAGGCAGTCTGAGGTTCATTCAACAACTTCTTTCTCTTTCTTTCTCTTTCAACTTAATAATCTCAGCCTCCAGTAGCACACAGGCTTGTTCTATCTCATAATTCCTTGACACGAGAGACACCCAGCTGCTCTCCAGATGCCGAAGTTCCTCACCAGCCTTTGTCTGCATGCTCTTCCTCGACCAGTTCAACTCTTGAATTTCTTTTCTGTAATGTCGCAGTGACATTTAATATATTTCTTGACATATATTAATTTTATATGCAGGTGCTATCTATTCTGATGCATGAAAGTGGCCATTGCAGAATTCTCCACTTTCTATTGTCCATGTTTCTCATTGTTCCATCAACCATTTATCTTAAAGAATCTTCACTAATCTACTCTCATCATCTATTCTTAAAACAATCATACATCATAAAATAACTTATTATTATATATATGTGGGATAGAAGAAATAATAACTGATATCATAATTACAATATCCATATTTCCTATTTCTTATTATTATTTACTATATTCTTTTTCACCGTATCTACTAACAAAGGTCGATAGGTGGAGGTTATATAAGGCAGGACTTACTTGAGGTCTTGTAGAAGGGACTGGGAGCGTGTTAGCATACTCTGCAGCGCTGTGTTGTGGCTCTTCCAACACTCTGATCCATATTCATTCATTAACTCCAAATTCATTATCCTGTTTTAATATCATTATTTTAGAATATGGTCAGCAAGGAAAATTAAATGTGTCAGACATGCAAAGAATCATGTCAAGAACATAATTATGAATTAAGAAAAGAACAGCCTTGATGTTATGATTTTACAAAACCAATTATTAAGGATATTTTGTCTATACAACTGGGAACATGTGGGAAGTAAAAAATTTAAGTGCAAGATTATAATTCAATGCAATTAAAATAATCAAATTAATCAAATTTAAATGTCCACTTTATAGCTATATTTCTGTTTCCTTTAAATTAATACAATAAAGTTTAGAATAGCATAAAAATTTGGTGGATATATAAGTTCATGCTATTGAATTTGTGCTGTTTAATACATGTAACTAATGACAAAAAACTTATTTGTTGGAAGGCTGAGCTGTACTCCTTCATACTATAACATGATATAATGTACACAGTATACTTTTCCTTTATATACAACTGACCTTCTAAACAAGTCAGATGGCACGCAAGAAAAAGTTGAAAAAAACCGCAAATAGTCGAAATGCACTCAAACTTTTAAAATACTTAACACACATTCTTTTTTCACTCAACATTCTGAATAAACTCAAAATTTTATGTAATTCAAGCTTTATTAAAATCCTTAAGAAATAATAAAATCAAGACCTACCTGGTAGCTTGATGTTCCAACTGTGCCATTGAGTTATCCACACACTCCCCCCAGGCGGCTACATCCGTCATCTTGCCAGGAGGTGGTGGCGGCAGCTCGTAACGCTTCATGCTGAGTGTGTCCATGGGCTGCCTCGCTGCCACTCGCTCAAACTCACAACGCATCACTTCAGTCTGGGCCAGAGGCAAGGCAAGGCAAATTATGAGTGAGGTAAATGGGCAATAAAACCACTATCACAGACTATATCCATATAATAAAAAATTATAAATTGTAATTAAAACTTAATAATCTCAAAACTTTTTACACACATTTCATGAGTCTCCAAACACAGACACACACACACACACACACACACACACACACACACACACACACTAGGTATATACTTCTCCATGGGAAAGATACACTGTCTCAGGAAGTAGTGAATACAACACAAATGTATCAAGTGTGTATACAGTACCTCAAAAGTTGACAGGTTGAGGGGTGGAAGTTGTTCGAGGTAATTCTTTGTGGGGCGGTAACGCTTCTTTTCATCTTCTACCATAGCGAGTGCCTGAGGGAGGAAGACACTCACTTAAATGTTGAAGAATGGTGATGTAAGTGAGGTTTTAAAGTAAAGTAAGGTCAGGTATCATAGTGATGGTCATGATAATAATTATACATATGTATCTTAACCAAGACTTCCGTGATATTGGCGCATTATTTAGTACTGTACGTATGGTATTATTTTACTTCTTCACAATTTTCTTCCCTAGATTCTAGTTGGGGGATGATGAGAATGTCTTAGAACGAATGCATTTGTGACCTTTTAAACTCAATAATCAAAATAATAATAAAAAAGCATCAAAATCTATGTGAGAAGTGTTATCTAAATACAGGTGCATTATTGTGAAGTAGTCAAAATTTACCGGATAAAATTTTACATCTTCACCATAATGGCGTCTATTTACAAAAGAAAATGGCGTCTGCACCTCGTCCAACTACCTACTTTTGGTCATAGAGACCATTTGATATCTTCTAAATTAACCTAACAAGACATAACCTAAATTAACCAAAACTTTACTTACATTGACAAATAACAGAACCTTATTCAAATCAAACTAAACTTTACTTTTCGAAGAGAAGGTCTCACAGAAAACATTAAATATCTCACAAACTAAGAATTTGGGACGGAAATGTAATTAAGAAAACCTTCTCATAATGCATCAAGTAGTGCAAGAATATAACCCTGAATTCTCTAGAGCATTCTAGTGAAGATGTAAAACAAAATCCTTTACCTTTATAGTGCATTGCAAATTTAGCCTCAGGAACTTGTTTAGATCACCTCAAACAGTCAAACAATACATTTTTACGCAGGTTTAGTCTAGTTAATCTGTACCTCCTACAAGTTTTAATTAAATAAATGAGTACTCACCGCCTCCCTGACGCCTGGTTCATCATAGCCAGTGTCAATGTAAGGCAAGGCATCCACTATTACGTCATGACTCATCTTGCAAGGCAGCTACACTTCCTGCGGATAAAACAACAACATAATAAACA
Source organism: Cancer borealis (assembly GCA_036785275.1). Taxonomy (NCBI): domain Eukaryota; kingdom Metazoa; phylum Arthropoda; class Malacostraca; order Decapoda; family Cancridae; genus Cancer; species Cancer borealis. The sequence continues at coordinate 28,841 of JAXIVD010003118.1, forward strand.
CAGACTCAGCATATAAATCAAGTAAAAATATATAGTGGTTTTATTTCTTGTATGGCATCCACTCCAATTCTGTCATCATAACTAGCTAATGGCACTGTCTTTAATAACTATATGTGTTGGTTTTTAACTTTGTTCGTGTTATTACCTCTTCTTTAGATCAAAACTATATATTTTCTCCAATTTCCACCACACGAGTAAAACTCTTTTTTCTTGTGGCCTGACTCTTGGCTGTGTTTGGATCGCTTTGACAACTAAAACACGTGATGGCTATTAACACACTTGTAGAAAATGGTAATAATACATGACCAACTAAGAAAAATGTGTACGAGTACTAAATTAACTTATCATTACATATGTATAGGATACAAGAAATAATGACTGTGATAAGAATCTGATATCATTATTACAATATCCATACTCACTATTTATTATTATTATTCGTATCTAGTAAAGGTTTATAGGTAGAGGTTATAATTCACTCATGAAAGACATTTATACAATCTTTATAATCAACCCATCACTAATTTAGATGATTTTGTTATATAGTTAATGAGATAAAGAAAAGCTAGTCATCAGTAGAGGTAAAATGACACTACGATGAGAGAAAAGTCAACGTCAAGGTAAAAAGATTGGCAAGGTATATAATGTATGGGAACGTATCATGGAAATTGGAGTGATGATATTGCAAGTTATAGCAAGATAATGACTGAGGCAGCTGATGAAGGCATGATGGTCTCTGCAATGAGTTTAAATGATGCATTCCGTCACACCTCTCCATCATCTCCTGACTCCCTATCAGAAGCCCTCACTCGACCTCGATCAGTGCCTCTTTAGACGCAGTTGAGGTCGATTCTCTTCCTCTCGTGTTGGTTCTCTGGCTTTATTTTTAGCTTTAACTTGTAGCTACGGTGATGATTCTTGTAAGCATATATTTCAAGTTGAATCTAGTAGGCAATATTTGTAGAAAACTGATCATATAGCCTATTTAGATATCATGGAGATCTTGATTGTTGTTTTGGTACAGGCTAGGTAGGTGGAAATTTTATCTTTTAGTGACACTACGCATAGACATACCACTGAATACTCCCTAACCTCCTCAAAACAAGAGTGGAAGTGCGTCCTTCCCACTGGTGCCTCAGACTGTCAATGCCGCCCCCGAGGCCTGGTTCGTGGCAGACTACTCTCTGTGATCGATCCATGCAGCCTCCCCCTTCCCCTCACTCTGCGGTCACCAGGTAAATTCACCACGCGCGGCGCCTCTTCCTGAGAACGTGGACCCGAAACAATTTGAGATATCTTAGGAAATAAGTACATAAAATTAACAGGAAATAAAAAGTAAAAAAAAGTCTGTACTACGTAGGGTGAAGTAGATAATTATGAGAGCGAGATGTTAATGTATGGTTGACTTTTTCGTGCATAATGAAACATTTTAATTGAGTTATATGGCATGAATAATTCCAGTCAGGAAGTGATGATTGAAAAGTGACGGAAATGACAGCCGCCCTGAAAATGGGCAGCTGGCGATGGCGCCCAGGCAGATGCAACCGAAAAGTTTTATTTACAGGTAAGTCTTATGCAATAACTGTTGAATAAATATTATTGTCGCGATATTTACTCCACGGAATTCGTAATAAGGAGGTTGTACATAACTATGTTTGCGTTGTAGTTGTGCTGGTGGTGACAGTAGTTGTGCTGGTATTACTGATGGGCGCGGTGGAACAAGCAGCCTCGTACAACGCTGCAGGGGCGGAGGCGATCACATGGCCTCGCTACCCCTCTGTGGATGATGGTCACATGCCGCCCACCTTGGTAAATAGATCAATCATTAACGTGAACACCTTTAATTGATATATTGTATACGTTCTGTTGGTAAAACAATCAAGTCTCCTTTCCTTCGTAAACAGAAAGGGCCTGGGACGGTGGTGGCGCAAGTTGGAGGAAGTACAAGCTTGCTGGAGAGATTACTGAATGGCCGAGGTGTTTCAAAGGAGATTATTACCTTAGACATGACCCGTCCTGCATCCAGCGACATAACATGCTTCCACACCAAGTGAGTAATAACACGCAACTCCACTCAGATAACAGGTTGGCAGTGTTTTACGCCTGTTAGACCTCATCAAAAGTTGTGATTTTTTGGATATGAGAGCAAAAGAAAGAGTTGGAATGATGTGATTACTTTTTCTGGTAGGACTGATCCCAGTTATGCTGTGTGTCCTCATCCCTCGACGCAAGACCGTCACATTTCAAACCAGCTGAAGGCGGACGGCGTGTGGCAGCCTCGCACCCTTGCCCTTCTGCCCGTTGCTCTGGGACACTACCCGTCAGTGGCACTGCTAGTTTGCATACGAGCTAGAATAATGTATTAAATATCTTAATACATACTTGTAAACATCTTATCACGCACATGAAACATATGAGAGAGAGAGAGAGAGAGAGAGAGAGAGAGAGAGAGAGAGAGAGAGAGAGAGAGAGAGAGAGAGAGAGAGAGAGAGAGAGAGTTACTTTTTGATCATATATGTAGGTCTAGTACTCTGGTGGACGTCGGTGCTCACATTGGAGTGTTCAGCCTATTGGGAGCGCGTCTCGGAGCGGCTGTAGTGGCGGTGGAACCAGTCTGGTCATCGGCTATTCGCCTTCATGCGGGAGCAGCTAGAGGCAGAGTGTCAACAAGTGTCAAAATACTCCTCCATGCTGTAACTCGCGAGCCAATGCAGGTCACAGTAAGTCTGAATATCACTAAAATGTGAAATTTTCTTCTCCACTATTACTTTGAAGGTACTGTACCAGGTGATTATGATCACCTTCGTTCCTCAGCTGAAGTACAAGAATGGTAATCTTGGAGGCACATCCGTAGTGGAGATCACCTCGCAGGAAGCTGATTCCATTCGCTCCTCTGGACAACATGGCTTGGCCACCTCCATCACACTCGATTCCTTGGCACCTTTCATCAACACCTCCGTCATTATACTCAAGGTTGACATCGGTAAGAGACGATCTTGATTATTTCATGAAAATATGACATAACCATAACATTATGGTTATAAAATACTGCTTTTTCTGAACCTTCGGTAAACCTGTTACTAAGGCATACCTGGAGTTGTGAGGCAGTGAGAGTATTAACAGATTCATGAGCTGCGTTTCTGCTCCCCCAGAGGGACGGGAATGTGAGGGGATAACAGGTGGACGGGAGCTGCTCACCACCCACTTTACACCGTACATTTTCATGGAATGGTCGGTAATGGCCAACAACAAACACAAGTACCATTCGCCCTGTAGTCCTCACCACCTTCGAGAAATGGTTCAGTGGCTGGTCTCTCGAGGCTACCACGCACACATCTCCAAGTCTGGGGCTGCCCTCATTCCCGCCAAGGTGGAATTGTGGAGGGCGGGAGACATCTACTGGAGACACTCAAAGGCTCCGCCGCTCCACCCTTCTACTCACTAACCACTAACGCTCACCTTATCATGCAGTAAACAAGGCTGGCAGTGAACCTTACCTTTCTCTCTACCAATCACACAGGGCCGTTTCTAGGCACAGGCGACCCAGGCGGCCGCCTGGGGCGCCATCTGCTGGGGAGGGGGGGGGGCCAAATTTCTGTCAAAACGGTGTTGTTACTGAATGTAGGGAAAATCCACTGAGGGGGGGGGCGGGGAGGGGGCACCTTTTATGTTCTCGCCTAGGGTGCCAGAAATGCCAGGACCGCCACTGCAATCACAAGGCGTGTTTTGTTTGTAAATGGCGTGTTTTGTTTGTAAATGACGTATGTTGTGCGAGTTACTATTATTTCCTTTCCAAAATTATATAGTATCACAAAAATAAGTATATATTGTGCATGAAGGAAATTGAAGTTTGTAAATATTCAGAGGAATTGTTTCAAATCACCTCAAGGATGAAAAGTAACAATTCTTCTATAAAAGATTGTTTATTTTCAAGAGTGGATAAATAGACTATACATATTATGAACCGGTGTAATGCAGAATAATAAAAGACCAACAGGTTTTACCTACCTATTTGGAGATCAACAAGGAAGGACATGACATATATATACACTATAGTACACGTGGCCTCTCAGGCAAAAATGGTGCCTTAAGAGTGGCTATTCTCCCTAATGCAAAAATATCATTGGCTTCATCTAGCTTGAATATACAAGTTCTACGTTGAGGTGAAGTAACATGGTGTTGTAATATCACTCCCTTGGGTTAGTGAGGCCTTTACCATGCTTACTTATTAGGGCATCAATATCATTTTCACATCAGTTCGTTCATAGCCAAGGACAAACATTTCTACTAAACATCCTTCTTATAAGCAAGAAGAATAATCATGGTGGTAGTAGTACAGGATCAAGATAACATATAAAGGAACTAATGAATATTAACAAATTCATAAAAAACTATTTACATATAATAGTACATATACATGTTACGGTAAATTGAGTCATAAAATATAATATATTCAACATTTTTCATTGAAATCACATCAGCTTCTGTAACATTTGAGTCTCATTCATAAGAACTTTTAAAATGAATGTTAACCTATATTGTTGGTATATCATAAGAAAAAGTTCATAACTGAAAGAAAACTAATATTGGATCATTATATTAAAAAAAAAAAAAAAAAAAAAAAACATTAGATTGTATTAGATTCAAGAACAATTACTGACTAACTCAATTCTGGTAATGATATTAGGATCAAACATCAACAATTAAGAATCTGAATCAATCTTCCAAACACTGACTGGTTTGAGGTCATCAATGGAACATAAAATCTGTCGATATATTAAAGACAAACAGCAACATGGTTCCACACACTGAAATCCTACAACACCTTCAGTATGAATATTCTTTCACCAATTCAAAATACAGGTTGTGCATATTTATAGTATATATCATTATACAACTTTTAATGTTCTGCAAATGCAAGGTAGCATCCAAGAAAGAAGCAGAGAAAGAAAGAAAACAAATAAAAAAAATCAATATACGAGATTCTTTGTGCTTCTTTCTGATTTCATAAGATCAAAACATCTCAGCACTCTGTTCGCATCCCTTTTAGTCACCTTTAATGACATGCATACAATCACACACAATTCCAAATCCCTTATGGCAGGGATCATGAGTTGGATGAGGAAAGATGTAGAAGTATATGCAGCCATTCCTGTCTCATGTACTGTACTTCCATTAAAACATCAGCTTAAACCATGTCACAATGGCAAACTGGGATGGGTTTATGTCAATGTTACACTGACAATGTCACCAAAGTTGGCACTGCAATAGGCAATAACAGTAATATTTCTGTTAAAAAAAATTATAAGGTATTTGTGACAACTTTCACTGTAGACTGAGGAGTGATGATGAGGATGACTCAGCAGCATACAGAATTGGTGTGTGGTGATCATCATACAATGAGTCAGAAGTAGTTATAACAGTAACTTGACACAACTGCTAGAGGGGAATACAAACATAATGACAGAAAGACAGACAAGAGAAGAATGATATGTAATAAGCAACAGATGTAAGTCTATATTGTGGTGCTACATGTTTACAAACAATTAATAGCATACGTGTAAAGTGTAATGTAAAACAAAATTTTCTTAAATCATTCTGCTTTCCAACTGTGAAATGATTCTTGCATGCAAATCAAATGCTAAAGATAAATAATGCATATATCCAGCAACAGCAACTTTTCAATAAGAAGCATTAAATAATTTCCTTAAGCTCCCCATTAATATCAGTGGTGAAGGAACTATGAATCAATGAGTGGTATGGAGGAAGGACAGTCAGTGGAAGAATGGGTAGTTGTAGGTCTGGGGATGCATGGTCCTGGGGAGGGGGGGAGGGGGTCTGGTTGGGGGGCCACGGGGCGAGATGGAGGTCTGGAGGTCGTCCGGCTCATAATAAATGTCACTGGAGTCCTGTGTGAAGGCCAAGAGAAGCCATGGGTTAGTGGGTCAGCATCTCCACTACTTGGAAACACCTGTACACACACTTACACATACTCTCTTAATTAACGCTGCTCTCCACACTCCTGAAATCTCCACATTTATATGACTGAATACTTGAAACACTAAAACAATGATTAAAAATGTAAATTTCTCATATATTAGTATAAAAACATGTAATCCCTAACAATAAAAGATGAAAAAATAAAATCTTACTAAATGAAAGTGAGCATTAAAAACTGTCTGATACGCAAGTTTCAACATAATTGGATATAAAAATAAATTATATCAATACGATAATAAATACTATGCAAAACATCATCCACACTCTGAGCGAAGTGAGTTTGAGACTCAAAGGTACCAGGAAGCATTAAAAGAATAATTACCTGATATAATGAACCGCACCAATATTACACAACTCAAGTAATGGATCCCAGACACTAACCCTACAGTATTATGTATTATAAATGGTGTAGACACCTTTTCGTCTGGACTCTTTCTATCCATTCTTCTGCTCCACCAAACTGACAAACATCTCCTATTTATCCAGATAAAATGGACATGGTCAGTCTACAACACTCATGTGTTGATCATATAGATTGTTCTTGTCATAAGTACTGCTCCAGCAGAATGTAAGGAGATACCTTTTTTCATATAATCCCTTAATAGTGTTAACCATTAATAACAATGAATTTTTCAAAATAATCCCCCTGGGCTAGGAATCTATAGACCATATAGTTCTGCTAGGGTTAACGAGAGAGCATTGTCTCTTTCACCAAGAAGCTGCCGTGAGCCAGTGTCAAACTCGTAACCTTTAGGTCATGAGGTGAGCACTGCACCACAGAGCCACCCGACCCCCTCAATAACAATGAAATCCTTGTCTGGTTGCCGTCTTATCCTAGGAAACAAAAGTATACTGTTTATGTACTTCTACACATAATGCCACATTAGCACACCTCAATATATACGAGGTATAAACTATATGCAATATCACAACACAGTAAAGGTGAGTGATGGATACACTCTCCAGCTATAGAAGAGGAATTGAGTGATGTAAGGTTAGTAAACATCGGCAGGTGGCAGCTACCACTTACCTATATATACATATATATTACATGCTTTTTGAAAAATTTATAATAAGGGAGAGAAGAGCTTATAGGGGCGAGGGTATTAGGCAACTCAATTCCATGGGCAAGCCAGCCAAGGCTGAGTTGCGTACCAAAGGTGGAACTCAATTACACATCCATCAATCCATCGAATATTAATCAACAACGTTAAAACCCAATGCAAACCCAATGCAGCATAGAGATTTCTTAAGTTAGTCTATCCTCCCAAAGCTTGGTAACTCAGCGGAACGTCACTCGGCAGTTGTCACTGATGACCAAGTAGTTATTGTCCTCCTTGAGCAAAAGGATGGTGTGTGTAATGTGTGGAAGGTGACAGCCTTACTCATAGATCGGCTTTTAATGAGCTCTAAGCTGAATTTGGGAGCATAATGGTTGGCGATCACGAGTCCAGCACGTGATCCTCAAGACTGTGGAGAATGACACACACACACACACACACACACACACACACACACACACACACACACACACACACACACACACACACACACACACACACACACACACACACACACACACACACACACACACACACACACACACACACACACACACACACACACACACACACACACACACACACACACACACACCACACACACACACACACACACACACACACACACACACACACACACACACACACACACACACACACACACACACACACACACACACACACACACACACACACACACACACACACACACACACACACACACACACACACACACACACACACACACACACACACACACACACACACACACACACACACACACACACACACACACACACACACACACACACACACACACACACACACACACACACACACACACACACACACACACACACACACACACACACACACACACACACACACACACACACACACACACACACACACACACACACACACACACACACACACACACACACACACACACACACACACACACACACACACACACACACACACACACACACACACACACACACACACACACACACACACACACACACACACACACACACACACACACACACACACACACACACACACACACACACACACACACACACACACACACACACACACACACACACACACACACACACACACACACACACACACACACACACACACACACACACACACACACACACACACACACACACACACACACACACACACACACACACACACACACACACACACACACACACACACACACACACACACACACACACACACACACACACACACACACACACACACACACACACACACACACACACACACACACACACACACACACACACACACACACACACACACACACACACACACACACACACACACACACACACACACACACACACACACACACACACACACACACACACACACACACACACACACACACACACACACACACACACACACACACACACACACACACACACACACACACACACACACACACACACACACACACACACACACACACACACACACACACACACACACACACACACACACACACACACACACACACACACACACACACACACACACACACACACACACACACACACACACACACACACACACACACACACACACACACACACACACACACACACACACACACACACACACACACACACACACACACACACACACACACACACACACACACACACACACACACACACACACACACACACACACACACACACACACACACACACACACACACACACACACACACACACACACACACACACACACACACACACACACACACACACACACACACACACACACACACACACACACACACACACACACACACACACACACACACACACACACACACACACACACACACACACACACACACACACACACACACACACACACACACACACACACACACACACACACACACACACACACACACACACACACACACACACACACACACACACACACACACACACACACACACACACACACACACACACACACACACACACACACACACACACACACACACACACACACACACACACACACACACACACACACACACACACACACACACACACACACACACACACACACACACACACACACACACACACACACACACACACACACACACACACACACACACACACACACACACACACACACACACACACACACACACACACACACACACACACACACACACACACACACACACACACACACACACACACACACACACACACACACACACACACACACACACACACACACACACACACACACACACACACACACACACACACACACACACACACACACACACACACACACACACACACACACACACACACACACACACACACACACACACACACACACACACACACACACACACACACACACACACACACACACACACACACACACACACACACACACACACACACACACACACACACACACACACACACACACACACACACACACACACACACACACACACACACACACACACACACACACACACACACACACACACACACACACACACACACACACACACACACACACACACACACACACACACACACACACACACACACACACACACACACACACACACACACACACACACACACACACACACACACACACACACACACACACACACACACACACACACACACACACACACACACACACACACACACACACACACACACACACACACACACACACACACACACACACACACACACACACACACACACACACACACACACACACACACACACACACACACACACACACTAAGAAAAATGAGGTAGCTACTGATTAGTATTGCAGGAAAGTTAGTTTGTTGAAAGAAACGAGTACAAAGCAGGTGTTGCACACATAGTATGTACAAAATGACAAGCACTTCAAGTATTGCAACAATATGTGTGTGTTTATTGCAGTATGTGGAGGCTGACCATCCTTAGAGACAGTATCTACAAGGCAGTGTTAAGTTGAGGTGATAGACAGTGTGTAAAGATAATGTCATTAATGTTGACATTTTTTCTAGTGACCAATTACATACAAGTAAAATAGTTGAAATTTATAAGTCAATTTGATTACTTACTAAATGCAGTAATTTCACTGTTTATCACAAGTCATTAGAGTGAAGGAATGTTGGTCAATGGGTTGATGATCAAGACAGATAAGACAGACAATGAGAAGATTGGGATCACGTGAAACATACAGTATCATAATCAAAACAACTAGTAGAAACAGATTCCATAGTAAAGTACGTATAGTTAAGTGACTCCTATTATGATTGAAAATCCTTAAATCTTTCTTTACTTCACTGAATCATCTGCCATTAAGACCTTTTACTTGTTCTGTATCTCTCTCATATATTGTAAAAATCAAGGTATTGGGCATAGGATTTGAAGAAAATTATTCCCAGAATGAAAAACTTAATAGAAGAAAGTGCTGCAATCTTAGAACGATGTTTATATTCTAAGGGAAGTTTAATACTGAAAAACAAAAGAAACCCTACACATAAGAATTACAGAGAAGTGATACAACTATTTGAGTCAAGTTAAAGTTCTACCAAGGGCCATGAAGGCAATTAGTATGTATTTAGAGTGATGTTGATAACCATTATCCACTCCATGAAACTATCCATCTTTACACCCCATTCACACCATCATTAACTGAGCCTAAAATGTGCTATTTTAGGAGGAGTGCCACTGTTTACACTGAGTCTCATGATGTTAAGCCCATTCAGTGCACCCGACCCCAGCTCTACACTGTGACGTGAGACCCTCAGCAGCAAAGGTCTAGAAGAGAAGAGAGTTGTAGCTGCGTGCGATGCGGGAATGTTGGGCCGCCAAAGTACCCACCCCAAGGGAGATGCGAGACTTGGGGCGAGGCAGGTGGTATGGCCGCTCTTCACTGTCGGGGCATTCAAGACCTGTGGGGGCTACACTGGCCCCTCCCATTGGTCCGAGGGTGGTTGCCCCCCCAACGTCCACTAGCGGCACTGGAGTTCTCGCCCCGATAGTGGTAGCTCGGGACACACCATCATGGGCTGAAAACAAATTATGCTTTGTAAATATTTTGTAAATCACGGATGATTTCAGCCAATTTAGTGTACTAATATAAAATGTTCTTGTTTATAACGTTAATGAAACCAGTGAACATGGTATGAAATGATTGATATCCAATTATTTTAGCCCTTAGTATTTAGGGGAATGAGAGATGTTACTTCTTGAAATTTCTCATAATTAGAAAAAAATTGGAATGCTAATCAAAATGCCTTTTTTTTATCAATATTATCTACATCAAAGGCAGACATAAATGATAACTGAAAATCAAAACTAATAAAAAGAATCATAACAATAATTAAGATAAGTGTAGCCGTACACATGGTGTTGAGTGATGAGGGGCCGTAGTGTCCGTAAGTTGACTGGGATCCATATGCCTTTTGTTTAGCGTAGCTTTGTTGTTGCTGCTGCTGGTGGGCTAGGGAGTTGAGGTGGGCCATGGGGTTGAGGTGCTGCAAACCAAACTGCTGGTGGCTCATCGAGGTGTTGGAGCCTATGGTGCCCAGCGATGGGTAGCCTCCTGAGGGCTGCCCTGCCATCTGTATACAAAGTTTATTAATCAACAACTTCATTACCCAAAAATGGATAATTGTTAATGATTTCTCCAACAAAAATGGCACATCTGTATTAAAGGCCAATGTGAATTATGGCAACAAGGTTTATGGTGAATGCAAATGCTATTAATAGTCTTGTACAGTCGCGGACAAAAGTCCTGCGTCGCTTCCAACCCCAGCGTGAGTCCGAGACACCTGAGATTCGAACAAACGGAGCACCAAACTAAGAGATGGCACACTTGAAGTGTTTAAGTGCTGTTTGTGTACTGAACGTAAGATTGTCACCTTAGGCTGATAACATTATGCTACTAATGATAGATAGTTATTAAGATGTGACACGTCAAAATGTAAATAAATGGGTACGATTTACACAGGAGTGGCAGGCAGTCGTGCTGTTAAAAGTTTCATGTCTCGTGACCAGCAGGGGTAAACTGAACATGGAGTTAGATTATAGGAAACAAATGAAGAAATACACATATACACGAGTGGACGTGTGTGTGTGTGTGTGTGTGTGTGTGTGTGTGTGTGTGTGTGTGTGTGTGTGTGTGTGTGTGTGTGTGTGTGTGTGTGTGTGTGTGTGTGTGTGTGTGTGTGTGTGTGTGTGTGTGTGTGTGTGTGTGTGGTGTGGTGTGGTGTGGGTGTTAGGGAAACTGCGACGGAGAAGTGGAGGGAGGTGGAAATAAGGGTTGTGGGCTTCCCAAGTGTCCAGAGCATAACCATCATTAGGGGATGCAAAGTTATATCACATGTCTTATAGGAATGAGGTTACACAGTTACTATATAATTGCAACGACATTTAACAACTTACTGTAATCAGCCAAATATTGACCAAACCCTGTTATAACGAACAAGGATTTCTACTCTTTATTAATTAACTGTTAATGTGTGGAATATAATCAAAACACTATATTACTAAATAGTTATATTTGGCCTTATATTCGAAAAATTATTACTGGTTTATTACAGAGTAATTTGAGTATATTCGAAACCATGTCTCACCATTCCTACTTCCTTTGAAAATAGCGGATAAAAACGATGGAAATGAAAAACAAAAGGTAAATATGTATTGAAAGATTTTTTACTCAGTGTAGTAAAATTACCACAGTAAAAATAAATACTGTGCTGAATACAAAACGTAAGAAATCGTTTATCCTCAAATATTTTCAGACAGACAGGATACCTCCTGTTAATAGTATTTAAACGATAACAATAATCATTATGGATTATAGCATTCAATACTTTGTCCTTCCTCCTTGAGCATCAACTACTTCACCTATTCTCTTTGGCATGGATGTCACTAAATTGTAGCAGATGTTGGGACGGCGGCGCATCGATGCTAATATTCAGTAACGAAACAAGGGGATACCAAACACATTCATAAAACGCAAGCACTTGTTCGCCAAAACAGTGTAGTCGAAATTATGGCGACGATGGTCCCACTCTTTTAGGTGAACTGAAACGTTCTCATGGGAATGTGCTACTTGATAGCAACGTTAGTCTAATGCATGCGTGTCGTCGAATAAAAAAACTTACCGAGAGTCAAGGGTAAAACTAAATGCTGTGCAGTAGGACAGGTTTCGCAACAACAATTTATGAATATTACTTTAGCCATATGTTGGAGTGGCAGTTATTAGTCTTTACTATATACTTCCATATCACATGAAGTTGGTAAACGATACACTATCTGCCTACTTATTATCTGTCTATCCCTTGCCATCATGTTAAGAATACCCTTGGTGGTGACGAGACAGCTTTTTATTGTAACGTGTAACGGTCTAGCACTTGTTACCACCACCTCCATTAATTTGTTTGTATCAAAATATGAAGATTTTTGTGCATGTGGTATTCTTAATAACTATCATTAGTAGCATAATGTTATCAGCTTAAGGTGACAATCTTACGTTCAGTACACAAACAGCACTTAAACACTTCAAGTGTGCCATCTCTTGGTTTGGTGCTCCGTTTTTAAATTGCAGCAATTTAGGACTTGAGGCTACAAAAATATTTACAAAAAGTTGAAAAGACACAGGTAAGTAGATGCAAGGATTAGCTTTGATAATGAGGCATATGGATTGAATGATAAAATTTCTTTACTTATGAAGATCCAAATGAAGTGTTTGTTGCTTGTGTAGTTGTGACTTACTTGTCTGGAGTGTTGATGTTGGAAGATGTGTGAGTTGGTGGGGACAGAGGTGATGGAGGGAGCACCAAGATTGCCTCCTCCCTGCATCTGGTCAGGGGGCTGTGGAAGGTCACAGGTGAAAAACTCTAATATCTACAGGTTCCAAATTGTTCTGGTAAGATATGACATCATAAAAGAAATATCAGTTGGAAAAGTTTGTTGATTATTGTCGTGTAATATTAATGAGTATATTTCAACAGATTCACATAATTTATATATCTGTGCTGCACAAAACACTAGTATGTCTTTATCAAATACGGCAACTAATAGTCAGTTTTAAGATGAAAAGAAATATGTGTTTTTAACTAAAGTACTGAGAGATAAAGTTTGATAATGACACAAATTGTTATGATAATGATGATAATGATAATGATGATAATGATGATGAAGATGAGGATGATAAAAAGATGTAGTCTATTATTTGTATGGTTTTCCAGTTTTTCATTCCAGTTTCTCTAATTCATGACTGTCCAAGTTACATTACATTAAGAAATTTTCAGACAAATATTTTCTAGAAGTACTTTCTGATCAGTAAGACTAGTAAGAAGGATTGTAATCATACATTACATACAAGTGTAATGGATCTACTGAAGGAAAAACGGTCTAATTCAAGCATAAAAATATAAATCTTTGCTTGTCAAATAGTGAACTCCTCCAAGTAGCAGAGGTTAATAGTTCGTTAAACAGTTTTTAAGATATAATGATAACTTGGACATCTCAATGATCATTGAAATAAGGAATATTTATACACACGGAAAAAGAAGTGACTTTCAGAAATGGACAAGATAGTCTTAAAAATGGTTTCACCCACACTTAAGTTAGATATACTTTCCATTACAAAGCAGGAATGCAACATAGAAAAGGTTTATCATGCACAAGTGATAGATTCATAAGTATGAGTTGCATTTAGTAACATGAATCAAGACCAAGTTCATTTGACAGAGAACAGGTACAGGGTAGGCGGTAGTCCAGTGGTTAGCGTTCGGGCATGTAAACCTAGAGTATCGGGTTCGAGTTCCGATATCTGGTGGCCACGTTTCTTTGGTATTACTGGCGAGTAGCCAAAGATTACCCAAATGCTGCCATAACACTATCCTCAACGGGATCTGCAATGTTATATGCATTGAGGCAGTGGCAACATGTAGCTTCTCAATGTTATATGCATTGAGGCAGTGGCAACATGTAGCTTCTCTCTTAACATCAGAGAGAATGAAGAAAAATGAGGCGTCACTATAAAAAAAAGAAACCTACGCTACTAACAGGAGGGAGGCCAAACATCTAAGGTCTCCAGTAAGCCTATCGGCGCCAAGGATTAAAAGGATATAGGAAAAAAAAAAGTCTGGTGAGGAATTGTTACAGAGATCAGAAATGGTCTATCCCACACCACAAAAGGTGACAAATAAGCGAGGTATAAATAATAATAATAAAACAAAACAAATAAATAAATAAGAATAAAATTATAATCTCATTCACTAACTCTATATTTTGTACCAATAACTGTTCTCCGTCCTACAGTTCAGTAGTCTTTGTCAATTGGAATTTATAATTCAAGTCAAGTATGAAGTATGAACCAGAAGGTCAAGTGGGTAAGGAGAGGTGGTGTGTATCATGATACGTGGTGTTGCATTCCTGCATTAACCCAATTACTGCTCACCACCACAAGGAACATGTAGGTGTTTGGATGCAGATGTTTAGAGTGTGACAGATTCATGATTTGTTATAATACAAAACAACATTCAACTATCTCCTTCTTCATCCTCAATGTCACCAGTTCAACTTTTAAAAATTTTAACTCGTGTTTTCTTAAATAATTTTCAGAAAAACATTTCCTGCAGTGGTTACAGTCCTTTACTGGCAAAGGGAATACCTAATAAACTTTACTGTTTTGTTCTCCATCAGTACAATGAATTATGAAACACTGGTGGTGATCATGAGATGAGTGAAGGAACATGCATTCATAGGCTTCTGCATGACAACCACCAGAACACTCAGGATTTGTACATGCTGTGTTGTGCATGATGACCTGATGTGTGGATGGTTTTTATGTTGAGGGTGTGCAAGGGGATAAAGAAAGGTGCAGTGGTGTGGATATTTCAAGTTAAATAAAACATGAAACAGCAGCTGACAAGAACACTAACAACGGACAGCTGGGCGTGGAGGGCCATCAGCTGCTGCAGTGTTAGGGTGGTGGGCTGCTGGTTTTGCTGCCGCTTCCCATGTCGGGTCCGTGTGGTGCGGGCTCGGCCAAACATTTTCTGAAGACGCCCTACCAGCCCACTCCCGCCCACAGCCCCCAGAGTGGAATTTGAGAGCGCTCGGGTGACACGGTTGAGGGCAGAGAATGGGCGGGAGTGAAGGTGTGCCGTGGTGAGGTAATCACTACTGGAGGCGGTGTAGAGGCTAGGTCCACCCTCACCACCCATCCGCCCATCCTGCTGTTATACCACAACACTCAGGACCACCACACCACACCACACCACCACAATGTATAGGAATTGGCTTGTCAAGAAAGAAGATCAATACAAGAAAGACAATTTGAGTTTTATGAAAGTATAAAGGGAAGAATGTAAGTCACTTAAGGATTACTGTAAGTCATACTTCTATATAAGTCATAAGTCAGTAGCTTCCTATTAGTTTCACATAATGTTGCTATTACCAAAATGTCCTAAGAAATAAGATGCTGTAAATCATGTATGTAGATTGTAGAGTAAAGTTGCATTTCCATCATCTTGACTCATGTGTGTTACCCATTAGTTCCCTGAGCTGCATATTATTGTGTCATCCATCAGTTAAGGGTTAATATGGTGACAACTGACAACAGTAACTAAACCATTTGGCGGCCAGCGACATCATTTTACACATATGCAACCCTCAAATGTGGAAACCTGGCTTCTTCAAATTTTGCCACACGATACAAAATAAATTATACCTATTCATATAAAGTTAAAGTTCATGGATCCTGAGTTTGTGAATGCAGCGGGTTTGATGCTTTTTTTCTTCTAAATCTGTGACTAATATTTGTAACATCCACTGTGGTAAGATTATAAAGTATCCACACTGTAGCTCCTTCCTGACCTCCGTGTTGAATCCTCTGTGACCACCAAGAGTTTGTGGACATGATACTTGAGGTCACAGATCATAAACAACTAATCAAAAAGAGGTCCATAAATAAATAAATAAATATATAAATAAATAAAATAAATAATAAATGAGTGAATGTTGATAAAAGATAAATTAAAAAAAATAAAAGAATATATATATGAAAAATACGTTGCACCTACACACAGTGGCTTTCATCTGTATATTCACAAAACAAAATCAAGATAAAACATTTCATATCTTTCAACTGTGCTAACTTCCTCCCTTTACCTCTTTTAACATAACTGACTGACTGACTAACTTATTCATTAAACAATCTTAGCAAATCAAAGCGACAAACTCACGTTATAGATGTTATGGCTGGAGAGAGTATCTGCCAACTGAGCCCAACGCATCCTGTCCTCCAGTGTGACGCCGTACTGCCCACTCATCGTGCCGCCGCCCTTGTGCTGCACATTGACAGCAAACCCACCTAAGCCCGTCCCTACCGCTGCTGCACCTCGAGCCAGCACTTCTGTCTTGCGGTCCTGAGCCTTCCATCGTCGGCTGAGGTTAGGAAGCAGGAATGTGTTACTATGTGGTGTTACAAAGAACAATTAATACTAGTGACACTTATTTGAACATGAAACAAACTCATTTTGAAACTGTTACATAATACACCCACAGACTCACCTCCACATGCACAGGAATATGAGAGTGAGGACGATGATGAGGATGGCTGCCACAGACGCGCCCACTGCCACTCCCAGCACCTCACCGTCTATTTCACACTGGTTGCCATAGTACGACCCACGGCATCTAGATACAAATAACGTAAAATAATGTACGTGATGAAGTAAGATAAGTATGTATATAGTGATGGCATATTGTATGGTGGCAGGTGCCTAGTGGGTATCATCATGTATAGTTGCTAATGTGAAAAAGACCACTCACTGGCACTGGCACATTGGCATCCTATTACATCTTTGCACATACTTAAAACTTAATCAATCAACTCACTGGCACACTTTATGCCCATTCTTTATGGAACACTCGCCACGCTTGTTGCAGTGTTCTGCGGAACAGGACTCACAGCGGCGTCCCACCAATTCAGGATCTTCAGAAAACCTGCACAAAGAACACAGCATTTAGCCCAACACCATACACTCACGTCACACATCAAATAGTTCATCCAATGCCACACATCATACCACTTGTAACCCTTACACTATATACCATCATAGTCCTTGTAACACACACCAAACAGCCTCCTCATCCCACACCATTCAAGTTCATGTCATCAACCACACACCACACACTCCCCACACCATGAACCATACAACTTCTATGGTAATTTTAACACATCATTCAACTTTTATGCATACATATTTCACTAAGACAGGAAAGCTTCCCTGAACTACCTGTCAGTGTATCCAGGTAAGCAGCGACAGGTGAAAGTTCCGAACTCGTTGATACAGGTGGCCGAGGAGTGGCAATCATGCAAGATGGCCTCATTACATTCATTAATGTCTGGAAAAGGAAGATGAAAGATATTATTACCAGATAGTCATTGCAATGTCTAGGATTCTTATACTGTATATGAGTTTAATCTTTTCCTTTATCATAATTATTTTATGCATGAATTCATGAATTCATGATACATGACCACACGAGAGTAGCTCAGGCCCTTCATACCACAGCTATAAGTAGACAACACACCTGATACGTCTGGGATGGGATTGAGGGTACCGTCCACACTGAGGGGCGAGTCTCCTATGTTGTTGGCGTGGCTCTGAATCACCTGAATCACCTGCCTCTGAAGGGCCTGAAGCACTGACCGGGTCCTGGTGGCTGGCTGGTCCTCTAGGTTCAATGTTGCGTTCACGATCACTTTGCCTCCCAACGAGTAGAAGCTGTTGACGGCATTACTCAAATACACTTTCCCAAGCCGAGTCTTGGACAAGGCATTCGAGATCTGCAGTGGATGGTGTGCGAGTTAGTATTTAATAATATACACTTTATTTTGTCTTTTCATGTAATACAGAAGAGAAACTTGCTTTGGATTGAGCTCTTACTTCTTTCTTAAGGAACATAAAACTACAGTATATACTCTCTCTCTCTCTCTCTCTCTCTCTCTCTCTCTCTCTCTCTCTCTCTCTCTCTCTCTCTCTCTCTCTCTCTCTCTCTCTCTCTCTTGAGACCAGAGGTCTCATAATCCTCCATCCTTTTGGTGACCGGGCGCTGTACCATGGCTCGTTTAGCTATCTCTGTCGCTCAGTTTATTTACAACTTTTTTTTCCATCACTCATTATTGCTTTCCAGATCGCATTATACTAATATTTTTTGGCACTTATTGTTACCAAATTTATTCACGATGACATTTTAGTCTCCTTTTTGAAGTATAAGACTTCATACAAGGATATATTAAGGAAACAATGAAGTGATATCAGATGTCTAATTTTTAACGACACTCAGCTTGTCACTGTTAACCAATCATGTAGCACGGTGTGGTGATGGCCTCTTACCCCAGTAGGAGGGGCATCCTCCGCCTTCGATTTTTGTATAGTATACTATATCTTATCATTAAATTGTAATTCATCATTCAAACAGTTTCTATAGTCCTCACAGATTGTACTATCTTTCCATATCCTTACAACATATCCAACACGCATTTCTCTTTCTTCCAGTCGCCAGTCTATAAAGTAACATGAACCTACAACACCTTGCATTGCCCACTACTCACCGCATGTTGAGCCTCCCACTGTAGCAGACGGTACTCCTCCGAGGCTGGGTTAGCGTAATTACCAGTCCACACAATGCGCTGAGGTCCCACATGGTCCACTTTAAGGGAGACTTGTAGAGACACCATCCCTGTAACACCACACCAAACACTTGTGGTATTAGATGTGCTAACTAAACAATAGACTAAGGACATGCGTACAGGGTTGGAAATGTATTGGTTTTAAACTCAAGACTTAACATAGTAAACATAAAATGATTGTTCATGGTTGTAATTCAGAGATGATCTTGTTGCAGTCATAATGAGTTTCTGAATACAAAAACTGACGACCTGTATGTGCACAACCGCATTTCCGGGACAAGAATAACTGCGCCAAATCCGTGACTGAGTTGAAAATGAATATATACATGAAGTATTTTTATTAATACTGTAATTTCGATTTCATCTCATTTTCCTTCCTTCTTCCTCTATCATGTATTACTCCTCGTTTCATCCTCTTCCCATAATCTTCGCCTGTCGCCGCAAGTTTGTGAGAAGAGCAAAGTAAGAATAAAAACAGGAGTCTGGTGCCAGTAGAAAGAAAACGCACATATCACCGAGAGAGAGAGGTGTGGTCTTACTTTTGCAAGGAGTCCGAGGTCTGCGCCTTGCCGTGCCAGGCTTGCAGTAACAGCTGGATACTTCTTCCTCCGTGCGACACACTTCACTTAGCTGTTCCTGGCACGTGGAGTCATCACCAACAATGCATGTGTCAATCCTGGAAAAAAAAAAGACAACGAACCTTGGCGTAAGTAAGGTAAAGACACATATTTTCAACATTCGCCTTTAAGTCTCCATTCTGGGTTATACTTCCAATACGAATCAGTAAAAAGAAGACTCACAGATGGTTTACAAGAATATACAGGAAGGAGAAGGTCCACTCACCTAATGGAAGGTTGGGTGGGTCTCCTGGTGAAGTATTTCCTCGGTGGTAATGTGGGTGGCGTTGGGGCAGGAGGTTGTGGTCGAGGTGGCTGTGGGCGAGGTGGTGGTGCAGGACGTGGTGGAGGATGGGCCGAGGGAACAGGATAAGGCTCAGATAGGTCGCCCTCTGGAATCACCACACCCACCCCTAACCCGACTGTGTG
>JAXIVD010003119.1:0-25000 GCA_036785275.1 Cancer borealis
ATATATATATATATATATATATATATATGTATATGTGCGTGTGTGCGTGTGTGTTTGTTTGTGTGTGTGCGTGCTATGAGGTAAAATTGGTATGGTAAATAAATATGTGTAGGCCAAATTAAAATCATAACATCATATATTTTTCATCGCAATTTTTGTTCATTGCCCGGAAGGAAGAACACTTACATATCGACTTACTTTGTTGATTTTCTCACACAAGTCAATACTATCTTGAGGAATACGAATGTTATCTTGCAGCAACATGCCCGGAAACCTGACCACCTCAATACCTTCCTACATCCTCCTCTTCTTCCTCCTCCTCCTCCTCCTCCTCCTCTTTACAAGTTTATGAGGCTTCGATTCAAGTGCTTCGAGTACGGCTAGCCACTAATGAGACGCTTTGGATGAAGAGCGAGAGTGAAGCCTCATTAGTTTTCCTTCCACATCTTTTACCTCCCTCCCACTTTCCCTGTCTCTCTCCCTCTCTCCCTTCCTCCCGCCCCTCGTCTCCCCTCGTCTCCCCTCGTCTAGGTGTCACACTGATTAATCCTCCCAGAACACTACTAAAGGTGGGAAAGTCGACTAGTGTTTCGAGGCCGTGCACGTGTGCGTGTGCGTGTGCGTGTGCGTGTGTGTGTGTGTCTGTGTGTGTGTGTCTGTGTGTGTGTGTGTGTGTGTGTGTGTCTGTGTCTGTGTGTGTGTGTGTGTGTGTGTGTGTGTGTGTGTGTGTCTGTCTGTCTGTCTGTCTTTCTGTGTCTGTCTGTCTGTCTGTCTCTCTGTCTCTCTCCCTCTCTCTCTCTGTCTGTCTGTCTGTCTGTCTGTCTGTCTGTTTGTCTGTCTGTCTGTCTGTCTGTCTGTCTGTCTCTGTGTGTGTGTGTGTGTGTGTGTGTGTGTGTGTGTGTGTGTGTGTGTGTGTCTGTCTGTGTCTGTGTCTGTGTGTGTGTCTGTGTCTGTGTCTGTGTCTGTGTCTGTGTGTGTGTGTGTGGTCTGTGTGTGCGTGTGTGTGTGTGTGTGTGTGTCTCTGTCTGTCTGTCTGTCTGTCTGTCTGTGTGTGTGTGTGTGTGTGTGTGTGTGTGTGTGTGTGTGTGTGTGTGTGTGTGTCTGTGTGTGTGTGTGTGTGTGAGTGTTTGTGTCTCTGTCTGTCTGTCTGTCTGTCTGTCTGTCTGTGTGTGTGTGTGTGTGTGTGTGTGTGTGTGTGTGTGTGTGTGTGTGTGTCTGTGTGTGTGTGTGTGTGTGTGTGTGTGTGTCTCTGTCTGTCTGTCTGTCTGTCTGTGTGTGTGTGTGTGTGTGTGTGTGTGTGTGTCTGTGTGTGTGTGTGTGTGTGTGTGTGTGTGTGTGTGTGTGTGTGTGTGTGTGTGTGTGTGTGTGTCTGTGTGTGTGTGTGTGAAGCATCTTAGGCTTTGAACTCAATCTAATGAAACACTGCACTGCACGGAAATAAATTTAAAGAAAAAAAATGTCTTGTTACAGAAAAATAAAGTTAAAACAAGAAAAGAATCAAATGAGGAAGCGGTTGATTACGTATGATAAATAAAAAAGAGATTAAATGAAAAAAAAGTTGAATTGATAAGGTGTCCTCCCCCCATCCCTCTCTTTCCCCACCACCACCACCACCATCACCGCTGCCTTTCTTTTTTATCGGGAGCTAAAATCGGTATTCATTAATGATGTTATATATACATGCATCGCTTCCTCGTCCAGTTTGTCGGCAATGTGGAGAATATTTTAATTTTGTTTCTGACACGTGAAAAAAAAACTGCTGCTGCTGCTGCTGTGTGGGGGTGGGGGGGTGGGGGGGGGCGTGTTGAAGGACTGTGTGGGAGGAGGGTATCTGGAGGTAAATATGACGGAAGAGAAGACCAAAAAGTAGTGTCACCAATGTGTTTTTTCTCTCTCTCTTTCTTTCTCTCTACACGTCAGGTCAGGTCAGGTGTCGTTCGGGAAGCTTGGCCTTTGTATCGGCGCTTCCCTGATGATCTTCACTGGTTAGTTGTCTGTTTCTCAGTTTTTCAGTTTGTCGTGTCAAGAGTTTTTCTTTTCTTTTCCCTCTTTTTCCACATTTCATATAAAACTGACTTTGTTTTTTCTATCAATTCTTCTTTAAACAATAAGTCTCCAATTACATCCTCTTCTTCCTCTCTGTTAAGTCTCTCTGTGTTCAATATTTTCTTTCTCTCATTCACATAAGCTGGGCACTGTAAGAAAAAGTTATTTAAATTTTCTAGGTCACTGTTGCACATGATGCACTTTGTGTCACCATTCGTGTGCCTATTCCTGTCACTTAACTTAAGGTTGTTGGTCCTTGCCTTATATAATATAATTGATGATGGCTTGTTATCATAAAACTTTTCTTCCCTTATCTCTTGCTTAAATTTATTGTATATTTTTAAACTAGACCTTTCTGCCACTTCTTTTTCCCAGTTTTCTGTATCCCATTCTTTAATTTTTCCTTTTAACTTTTGTACCTTCATTTCCTTCAAATCTGAATATTTTACTTTAATATTTTTCATAAATTCTTTAGTTGTTTGGATCCAGTAATCTTTGGGTGTGTTTAATTTTTCTTCTATTATTCTTTTTAGCAGATCATTATCCTCATTTTCTTCTATGTACTTAAGATATTTGAACTGGTTACCCCTGATTCTTGTCTCCATGGTACTTGAGCCAATTTCTCCCCTCAGGGTTGGTGTTTGTGCATAACCAGGTGCTCCCAAAATAGCTCTGTATACTGCATTTTCTATTCTTTGTAATTTGCTTATTTCTTGTTTAGTGTAGCCAAGTATACTTGATCCATACAGCACTGAGGGTAATACAATACTTTTCCAATATGTTTTGCCAATTAAAATTTTGTTGCAACTCTGTGATATTACTGGATAAGTTAAATTTGCCAACTTTTTTGCTTTTTGCAGAGATTTTTCTTTTTGAATTTTAAAACCATTTATCTTATTCGTTACAGTTATGCCCAAATATTTAATCTTACTGGTTACTTTTATACCTTTAATTTCTTCAATTTGTGTTTTGCTGTTAAAAATTAGAACATTACTTTTGCTTTTATTTATTTCTAGTCCTGTTGTGTGGCTGAGGTCTATCAGAGCGTCTATCATCCCTCCCATTTCCTCCTGTGTTCTTGAGATTAACAAGCCGTCATCAGCAAAGAACAATGCACTTAATTTAAAGAATTCATCCTGGAACCCTCCCTTCTTTTCCAATTTGTCTATAATAGTATATGTTATAATTTTAAACAGGGTAGTGGAGGCTGTACATCCTTGTTTAATGCCACTGGTTACGTTCATTTGTATTTCCTCGTCTTTTCCAACTTTTACTGCTGTTTTATCATCTGTATATATATCTGCAATCAGTTCTATCAAGCTTGGATGCACTCTGTATTCTTTTAAAGTTTCTAGCAAAACATCTCTTCTAATAGAGTCATATGCCTTTGCAAAATCTACTGCTGTCACGTATAAGGTTTTCCTCTCTTTAAAAGATTTATCAATACAATATTTTAAAATCATTAAATTATTTTCTACCCTTCCTTTCTTTGTAAATCTTTGGTTCTCCTTCACCTGGTTGTTGTTTACAATATGTTCTTCAATAATGTCTTTCACTGCTACTGACATAAATAGTTTATATGATATGTTCGTTACAGCAATAGGTCTTAATTCTGACACTTTAGGTTTGCTTTTCTTGGGTATCATTGTTGTTCTTGATTCCTTCCATAATGCTGGAACTTTTTCCTCCTCTGTTACTTTTTGAAAACTTCTTGTTAATAACTCTATAAATTTGTTACTGTCCTGCAGTGCCTTGTAAAACTCTCCCTTCATCCCATCGGGTCCAGCTGCTTTCTTGTTCTCCAGCTTCCTTATGCTTTCCTTTACCATTCCTTTGGTTATCTCTGGGTACTCCATATCTTGTATCAAGCGTTTGAGACCGAATGCCAACTCCAGGTGTTCAACAGTTCCTTCTTGACACGTGATAATGGTTTCCTCTGTTTCTTCCTCCTCCGTTACTCTTACTCTTATGTCTCCTTTTCTAGTTGTTCTGTTTTCTTTGGAACGTAAGTATTCATCTTTTGTCTCTGTGTTCCACACCTCCTTTATTTTATTTTCATTCATCTCATATATATGCCTCCAATATGTCCTGATGACTTCTTCCTTTTCATTACTTGATATTTCCATTCCTTCCTCACTGTAGATTTTTAATCCTTGTTCTTTTGTTTTGTTCTTTTTCCTCAATTTGTCAATGTGTTCCCATAATTTCTTTCTGTTAGGGTTGTTCTTTATTTGTCTGGTAATGATTTCCTCGTGTTCATACATTGCTGCTGTGATTTTTCTTTGGGCTTCCATTTTTGCGTCAATATATTTCTCGTTGAAGTGTCTCTCTTCTTGTGGTGTACTGGCGTTCCTTTTAGCTCTATTGTATTCTTTGCGTAGTTTTATACTTTGCCTAATATCTTCTGTTATCCAGGGTTGTTCTTCTATCTTGTTTTCACCTTCTCCTTTTATCTTCTTCTTGTATTTCCTCTTCAGATTCTTGTTTGCCTTATCTAAAAGTATTGTATTTAGCTCTTCAATACTTATATCTTGTTTGCACTCCAAATTCTCCTCCACATCTTTCCTGTATTTTTCTAGCGAGTCCTTATCGGTTTTGTAATATTCATGTGTTTCCCATCTCTCTCTTCCTGTTGTTTTTGTCCTTATATCCTTTCTTTCTAAAGTCACTTCAATCAAGTTATGGTCTGATAGATCAAAATACTTTTTCTTCTCGTCTATTTCCATCTCCCTGTACTCTTTATACAACTTTTGGTTAACTAGCACAAAGTCTATCACACTTTCTTGTTCATTTCTTTTCCACGTTATTTCTCCTTTACATCTGAAGTCATCGTTGAGCATCACGAAGTTGTACATTTCCATCCAATCTAATATAATTTTTCCATTAACGTCCACTATTTGTTTTCCTTTGAACCCCACATGACCATTAAAATCACCCAAAATCACTAAATTTTCCTCACTATTCTTTTCTATAGCTTCTTCAATCTCTTTCCTTAGGCTTTTATTCCTCTCTTTATCATGAACAGAAAAATACACTACTAATATACCAATACTTAGTCCAAACAAATTTCCTTTCATGAATAAATAATCTTTCAACTTATTTTCTTCCTTATGCATCAATATTTTTCTATTTTTCCTGTACAACACCATAATTCCTCCACCTTTTCTGTTTTGCACTTCCCTCATACTTTCTGTCACTTCAATGTTATCACTAATTTTTACTTTCCTTATTTTCTCTTGTGTTTCTGTTAGACACATCACACAATTGTCACCGAGTAGCTTCTCTATATCAATAATTTTTGCTTGTGTTAAGCCTTGCACATTTATCACTTGAATTTTTACTACACTTTCACCTCCTCCACTTTCTTTACTTTTTCAATTATTTCAATATCTCCTATTATTGTCTTGGTTCACTATTTTTCCTCTCTTTATAATGCACTTTTCTCCACTTTCCCTTCTCCTTTTTAGTTCTTGTCTCAGTTTGGCTTCCTCTGCTCTTTGTTGCTCGGTTAGGTCTGGTACTATTACAAGATTTTTTTTATTATTTCATCCTCTGCCTGCCTCAGTTGTTTTGCCCTCGAGATCACACTCCATTTTGAATGTTCCTCTGTCATTCTTACTAGTGTTGGCCTGGTCTTTCCCTCCTGTTTCTTTCCCAGCCTGATGATTTTATCAAAGTTATACTCTTCTACTCATAGGATGTCTCCAAAAATATTTTCACACCTGTCTGCGTCTTCCTTAACCCTTTCCTGTCCTTGGTTTTTGTTTGACTCTGGCAGGTTGAATACTATGAGGTTATTCCTTCTTTTCTCTCTATCCTCTTTCTCTATCATTCTTCTGTTATTTTCTTGAATAACCTCTTCTACTTTCTTCACTGATTCTTGAACAGGCTTATCTACAATCACCTTTTCCTGTGCATTCCATTTTTCCTCAATTTGCTTGACATTATCAGCTAACTCTTTATTCTGCTCTCTGAACTCCCTTAGTTCCTGCCTTATCTTCTTATTCTCTTCTCTCAGCTTCTTAACCTCCTCACAGGCGCTTAACACTCCTGCCTTGCAACCATAGCAGAACCACAGCACATCCTCTTCATCCTTCAACACATTGAACAACTTGATACTGCACTTGCCACAACCACAGTGAAACCATTTCTTGCAGTGGTCACATTCTACAGCATTGTCACTTTGCTTAAATGGTACCTTACATTTGGAGCAGTTGTTGTCTTTACCCATGGTCCGCCTGCCTCCGCCTTGTTGTTGGTCCTCATCCTTGTCCTCCATGTTCACTACCGCTCCTCCAGGCGTCGGCTTTCCACACCGTTCACACTTCTCCTGGTCACTTCCTATCCAGGTGAACTCTTGACAATCCGTGCACTGTTTCTTCTTCTTACTTTTATTCCTTCTATCCTGTTCGCTCATGCCTTATTCCATGCAAAAACCAGTGTTTATATTAGAGAGTCGGTCCGTCAGACCGCCACCTTGTTGAGATAGGGATTCAGCACAACACAAAAAAAGTTAAAAGTCAATTATTAAGTTATAAGTTATAAGTCAATTATTAAGTGAATCAAAAAGTTAATGAAGAATGAAGAAGCACAGTTTTGTTTCCTTCATATAAGACGCTCAAGTTTCATTTCTAGCGCACATAATAAATAGAAGGAAAGAAAAATGAAAGAAATGGACCCGCTGAGAGCCTCTGGTAGCTAAGACAGAGTGTTTTTTTCGTCTCACAAAGAGTGAAGCTGGGGAATTCTGGGAAATAGAGGAGGAGGAGGAGGAGGAGGAGGAGGAGGAGGAGGAGGAGGAGGAGGAGGAGGAGGAGGAGGAGGAGGAGGAGGTGGAGGTGGAGGTGGAGGAGGAGGAGGAATGATACTCTAGAAGGACCTAAAAGAGTGAGGTACTGAAAATTCTTTTGAAGGATAATGAAGTGAAGTATTTCTGTGCTTCATGCGGATGGAAGAGAGAAACAAAAGCGTATTGTTCTTCGTCCTATAAAAGAAAGAAAAAAAAGTGGAATATATATATATATAAGAAAAAAACGCCCATATCCTGGAACGTCTTTTTTTATTAATTTCAGTGGCAAATGTAGTATTTTTATTGTGATTACTCCTAGACCGCAGATGGAATGATAGAAAAGAAGGGAAGGGAAGGGAAAGGAAGGCAAGGCAAGGCAAGGCAAGAGAAGGCAAGGCAAGGCAAGGCAAGGCAAGGCAAGGCAAGGCAAGGCAAGGCAAGGCAAGGCAGAGAAGAGAGATACAACAACCTTCTCTTATCAAACCCGACGTCACACCGCCGCCTCTAATGAACAGTTTTTGGTGGTAAGTGGTGACCCTAATGTTTGTAAATAGGTCATGTGACTCACACACACACACACACACACACACACACACACACACACACACACACACACACATCTTAGGTGTGGACAAACGCACGTTGTTTTCCGTCGTTGGTATGAACATCATTAACTTTATCTTTGCATCATTACCAAAGTAGTTATTTAATGGTTGTTAAAAAAAAACGTGATAATAATGTAACATCCACGTAATTACCTGTGTATATTTCCACGTACTTGTAATTCAAAATTAGAAATACATATGTTTTATCTATACCATTATATCTCTAAAATCTATACATAATAAAACGGTTCAATAAACATGATAAGCGTAAGGTAATGGTTAAGTAATGGTTGATCCTTGTACTGTTGACAAGATCTAAAGTTCAATAAATATGATTACGTAATTGTTTAAATGTAGGTAGGTAAAGGTAAAGTTTTGGCACACACTATAGTTGCGCGTAGGTGTGGGCGCTCATCTCCCGTCACATTGGCCTTTGAGCCTGTGTTGGAAATTAATCCGTTACGCCGGGACACAGGGCCACTGTGACACCCGACTTTCCACAGTTTACCTTCCCCAGGTTTCCCTAGGTACCCATTTATCTACCAACCCGTTTGGGAGGATGAACAGCTGGGTGAGCTGTGCGCCGCCTGCCTTTGTCCGGGATTGAACTCGGGCCAGCGGATTGGTAGTCAGACGTGCTAACCACTGCACCACTGAGGCGCTATTATAAGTATAACCCTGTAGTATTGGCAGGATCCTTTGGTGTGATGTAAGCCAGCTCAGCCTGAGCCCTGAGGAGTCTGTCACGCCCTTGGTGGGCGCCGGAGTCCTGTGCCGCTTTTCAGCGGTGCCCTTCAGTGGTGTCGAAACACCCAAACCGCCCATACGCCTTGAGGGTGGGACGTGTAGGTACACCAGCCACAAGAGCAGCTTCCTCCTGTGGCGACTCCCCTTCAGGTGATGAAGGGAGGCGGCCACGCCTTCGAAGGCAGCATTGGGTTTCACTGGGTGGTCCTGGCCATTGGGAGGACCTCCAGCGGTTCATCTTCCCCTGGGGGATCCTCCTCTGGGGAGCCGTTTACTGAATGTGCCTCCTCTGGGGGATCAGCCACTTGGGGATCCTCTAGCGGCTCATCTTCCCCTGTAGGGTCACCCATTAGTGGGTCATCCACGGGTCCATCTCCCACAGGTGTTTCATCCACTATGGGCGCCTCCACTAGTTCGTGCTCCAGTGTTGGAGCCTCTGCTTCTATAACCCATCCCATGCGGCGAGATAGAGCTTGGCGAGTCTCCAGGTCAGCTTTGTCCTGGAGGCCGTGGAGACGGTCTGCCTCCTCCAGTGAGGATACGGCCTTGGCAGACAGGGTTCGTGCAGGGTGCACGGTGGCCCTGTCCATGGCCTCCAGTTCTCGTCTCCACCACCACAGCTCAACCTTGGCGTGCCATCAGCGGCTGTCGAGGAAGCCCTTTTGCATCCTATCGCCCTCAAATTGGTCCTTGACCTTGTCGAGGGCGGCGTCACCCCTGCACTTGAGGCCCTTGATGAGGGCACGCAGGTCATTGGTGGTGCGGCTTTCGATCAGCTGCAGCACCTCCGCCTCATGGATAAGGTTGATGCGGCGGGCATCGAACTCCTTCTTGGCGTCCAGCTTCACCTCCTTACGGAGGTGGAGCTCCTGCTGGAGCTGCCTTGTGCGAGCCAAGGCCGCGTCAAGCTTCTCCTCGAAGCTGTCACTCAAGACGTGACTTTTGTACGCGGCGACGGTCACCACCATCACCGCCAACACAAAGGTTACCACTTCAAACTTAACAGTTAACAAGGATCAAGTTGGCATGATTACATGTACCGACCAACACCCAAGCCACACTCTCCACCAGCTTGTGGTGGGGGGGAGGCGGGGGCACGGTGGTAATTTGATTGGCGGGATGAGGAAGGAACTTAGTAGTTCAGCCCTTGCTCTTGACCTGCTCCTCAATGTATTGTGAGGTGGCGAAGCAGGTCAGAGCGAAGAACATTATGTGTATGAGGCGGAGAGGCCCTCCAAGGATGGCCTCCACCATCACCACACACAGCAGCACTAGGCTGTCAAACCTCCACTGGTGCAGCAGCTTCTGCTGCACCCAGCTGTAGAAATCCATGTGGCTTACACATGCGTTAAGAATGGTGGAATGGAACCGCCATTGAATAACGCATGTGTCGCACAGGTCACAGTGAGTGGTGGTTGCCGCCACTGAACCTCCACATTGTGAACAGTATCTTGAACTGAACAACATGGAGGTGCAGCGGTCGTACCTCCTGTCCCACACATACAACTTGATGTGCAGGATGTAGAGGTCCCACGAACGTAGGAACAACCACATGACCAGCACCACCTGCACCAGCAGAGTCACCAGCCCGGGGCACCTGCTGGTCAAGAAGGGTACCGTCTCGACCAGCAGCGGCAGCACCGTGCCGTACACGAAGGTGATTGGCGCCACGCCAAACACCAACGTGTTCAACAGCCATAGGATTGCGGGAACCATCCTCTGGGCCTTGGTGTCTCCTGGTGGAGACACGTTCCACCCCGGAGGAGTGTACAGTCCAGGTGGAGTCCTGGACCTCCTCGAGGTGCTTCTTCCTGCCAAGCCAGATCTTATCATGTTAAACTTCATCACTTTTAATTTGAAAACTGTTAAGTTAAAAAGGATCAAGTAGGCCTGGGAGGTGTTGAGCCTAAAAAGTGTGAAGTGAGTTCAAGGCGAACCAGTTCAATTACAGATTACAAGTGTGACTCTGTGTGTGAGTGTTTACCTCTCTCCCATAACCAAAGAAAGGTAATTATCTGGACAGTAACGAGAAGGTTGGCGGTGAGAGAGAGAGAGAGAGAGAGAGAGAGAGAGAGAGAGAGAGAGAGAGAGAGAGAGAGAGAGAGAGAGAGAGAGAGAGAGAGAGAGAGAGAGAGAGAGAGAGAGAATGAAAGAAAGAGAGAATGAGAGAGAAAGCATATGCATAACAGTAGATAAGTGAATATACAAAATTTGCGTATACACAAACTGCAAACAGATTAACAAGAAGCAAGAAAACGAATTTTGGTCAACACATGGGGAAAAAAATTTAATAAAGGACTATTCATGTTTTTTTTCCTCCAAAAGTCATGACTCAACTTTACTCGTAAATTAGAAGAAAAACCAAATTTCAAATATATTTTTCCATCCTGGCAGTGAGAGAGAATTACGATTCAGCTGTTTGCAAATCGCTAGGGATCAGCTACTAGTGTGTGTGTGTGTGTGTGTGTGTGTGTGTGTGTGTGTGTGTGTGTGTGTGTGTGTGTGTGTGTGTGTGTGTCTGTGTGTGCGTGTGCGTGTGCGTGTGTGTATTTGTGTGTGTGTGTGTGTGTGTGTGTGTGTGTGTGTGTGTGTGTGTGTGTGTGTGTTGTGTCGTGAAGCTTCTTAGGCTTTGAACTCAATCTAATGAAGCACTGCACTACACGGAAATAAATTTAAAGAAAAAAAAGTTGTTATAGAAAAATAAAGTTAAAACAAGAAAAGAATCAAATGAGGAAGCGGTTGATTACGTATGATAAATAAAAAAGAGATTAAAAGAAAAAATAGTTGAATTGATAAGGTGTCCTCCCCCCATCCCTCTCTTTCCCACCACCACCACCACCATCACCGCTGCCTTTCTTTTTTATCGGGAGCTAAAATCGGTATTCATTAATGATGTTATATATACATGCATCGCTTCCTCGTCCAGTTTGTCGGCAATGTGGAGAATATTTTAATTTTGTTTCTGACACGTGAACAAAAAACTGCTGCTGCTGCTGCTGTGTGGGGGTAGGGGGGTGGGGGGGGGGGCGTGTTGAAGGACTGTGTGGGAGGAGGGTATCTGGAGGTAAATATGACGGAAGAGAAGACCAAAAAGTAGTGTCACCAATGTGTTTTTTCTCTCTCTCTTTCTTTCTCTCTACACGTCAGGTCAGGTCAGGTGTCGTTCGGGAAGCTTGGCCTTTGTATCGGCGCTTCCCTGATGATCTTCACTGGTTAGTTGTCTGTTTCTCAGTTTTGCAGTTTGTCGTGTCAAGAGTTTTTCTTTTCTTTTCCCTCTTTTTCCACATTTCATATAAAACTGACTTTGTTTTTTCTATCAATTCTTCTTTAAACAATAAGTCTCCAATTACATCCTCTTCTTCCTCTGTGTTAAGTCTCTCTGTGTTCAATATTTTCTTTCTCTCATTCACATAAGCTGGGCACTGTAACAAAAAGTGATTAAAATTTTCTAGGTCACTGTTGCACATGATGCACTTTGTGTCACCATTCGTGTGTCTATTCCTGTCACTTAACTTAAGGTTGTTGGTCCTTGCCTTATATAATATAATTGATGATGGCTTGCTATCATAAAACTTTTCTTCCCTTATCTCTTGCTTAAATTTATTGTATATTTTTAAACTAGACCTTTCTGCCACTTCTTTTTCCCAGTTTTCTGTATCCCATTCTTTAATTTTTCCTTTTAACTTTTGTACCTTCATTTCCTTCAAATCTGAATATTTTACTTTAATATTTTTCATAAATTCTTTAGTTGTTTGGATCCAGTAATCTTTGGGTGTGTTTAATTTTTCTTCTATTATTCTTTTTAGCAGATCATTACCCTCATTCTCTTCTATGTACTTAAGATATTTGAACTGGTTACCCCTGATTCTTGTCCCCATGGTACTTGAGCCAATTTCTCCCCTCAGGATTGGTGTTTGTGCATAACCAGGTGCTCCCAAAATAGCTCTGTATACTGCATTTTCTATTCTTTGTAATTTGCTTATTTCTTGTTTAGTGTAGCCAAGTATACTTGATCCATACAGCACTGAGGGTAATACAATACTTTTCCAATATGTTTTGCCAATTAAAATTTTGTTGCAACTCTGTGATATTACTGGATAAGTTAAATTTGCCAACTTTTTTGCTTTTTGCAGAGATTTTTCTTTTTGAATTTTAAAACAATTTCTCTTATTCGTTACAGTTATGCCCATATATTTAATCTCACTGGTTACTTTTATACCTTTAATTTCTTCAATTTGTGTTTTGCTGTTAAAAATTAGAACATTACTTTTGCTTTTATTTATTTCTAGTCCTGTTGTGTGGCTGAGGTCTATCAGAGCGTCTATCATCCCTCCCATTTCCTCCTGTGTTCTTGAGATTAACAAGCCGTCATCAGCAAAGAACAATGCACTTAATTTAGAGAATTCATCCTGGAACACTCCCTTCTTTTCCAATTAGTCTATAATAGTATATGTTATAATTTTAAACAGGGTAGTGGAGGCTGTACATCCTTGTTTAATGCCACTGGTTACGTTCATTTGTATTTCCTCGTCTTTTCCAACTTTTACTGCTGTTTTATCATCTGTATATATATCTGCAATCAGTTCTATCAAGCTTGGATGCACTCTGTATTCTTTTAAAGTTTCTAGCAAAACATCTCTTCTAATAGAGTCATATGCCTTTGCAAAATCTACTGCTGTCACGTATAAGGTTTTCCTCTCTTTGAAAGATTTATCAATACAATATTTTAAAATCATTAAATTATTTTCTAGCCTTCCTTTCTTTGTAAATCCACTTTGGTTCTCCTTCACCTGGTTGTTGTTTACAATATGTTCTTCAATAATGTCTTTCACTGCTACTGACATAAATAGTTTATATGATATGTTCGTTACAGCAATAGGTCTTAATTCTGACACTTTAGGTTTGCTTTTCCTGGGTATCATTGTTGTTCTTGATTCCTTCCATGATGCTGGAATTTTTTCCTCCTCTATTACTTTTTGAAAACTTCTTGTTAATAACTCTATAAATTAGTTACTGTCCTGCAGTGCCTTGTAAAACTCTCCCTTCATCCCATCGGGTCCAGCTGCTTTCTTGTTCTCCAGCTTCCTTATGCTTTCCTTTACCATTCCTTTGGTTATCTCTGGGTACTCCATATCTTGTATCAAGCGTTTGAGACCGAATGCCAACTCCAGGTGTTCAACAATTCCTTCTTGACACGTGATAATGGTTTCCTCTGTTTCTTCCTCCTCCGTTACTCTTACTCTTATGTCTCCTTTTCTAGTTGTTCTGTTTTCTTTGGAACGTAAGTATTCATCTTTTGTCTCTGTGTTCCACACCTCCTTTATTTTATTTTCATTCATCTCATATATATGCCTCCAATATGTCCTGATGACTTCTTCCTTTTCATTACTTGATATTTCCATTCCTTCCTCACTGTAGATTTTTAATCCTTGTTCTTTTGTTTTGTTCTTTTTCCTCAATTTGTCAATGTGTTCCCATAATTTCTTTCTGTTAGGGTTGTTCTTTATTTGTCTGGTAATGATTTCCTCGTGTTCATACATTGCTGCTGTGATTTTTCTTTGGGCTTCCATTTTTGCGTCAATATATTTCTCGTTGAAGTGTCTCTCTTCTTGTGGTGTACTGGCGTTCCTTTTAGCTCTATTGTATTCTTTGCGTAGTTTTATACTTTGCCTAATATCTTCTGTTATCCAGGGTTGTTCTTCTATCTTGTTTTCACCTTCTCCTTTTATCTTCTTCTTGTATTTCCTCTTCAGATTCTTGTTTGCCTTATCTAAAAGTATTGTATTTAGCTCTTCAATACTTATATCTTGTTTGCACTCCAAATTCTCCTCCACATCTTTCCTGTATTTTTCTAGCGAGTCCTTATCGGTTTTGTAATATTCATGTGTTTCCCATCTCTCTCTTCCTGTTGTTTTTGTCCTTATATCCTTTCTTTCTAAAGTCACTTCAATCAAGTTATGGTCTGATAGATCAAAATACTTTTTCTTCTCGTCTATTTCCATCTCCCTGTACTCTTTATACAACTTTTGGTTAACTAGCACAAAGTCTATCACACTTTCTTGTTCATTTCTTTTCCACGTTATTTCTCCTTTACATCTGAAGTCATCGTTGAGCATCACGAAGTTGTACATTTCCATCCAATCTAATATAATTTTTCCATTAACGTCCACTATTTGTTTTCCTTTGAACCCCACATGACCATTAAAATCACCCAAAATCACTAAATTTTCCTCACTATTCTTTTCTATAGCTTCTTCAATCTCTTTCCTTAGGCTTTTATTCCTCTCTTTATCATGAACAGAAAAATACACTACTAATATACCAATACTTAGTCCAAACAAATTTCCTTTCATGAATAAATAATCTTTCAACTTATTTTCTTCCTTATGCATCAATATTTTTCTATTTTTCCTGTACAACACCATAATTCCTCCACCTTTTCTGTTTTGCACTTCCCTCATACTTTCTGTCACTTCAATGTTATCACTAATTTTTACTTTCCTTATTTTCTCTTGTGTTTCTGTTAGACACATCACACAATTGTCACCGAGTAGCTTCTCTATATCAATAA
The DNA here is from genome assembly GCA_036785275.1 of Cancer borealis. Taxonomy (NCBI): domain Eukaryota; kingdom Metazoa; phylum Arthropoda; class Malacostraca; order Decapoda; family Cancridae; genus Cancer; species Cancer borealis. The sequence goes on from JAXIVD010003119.1 coordinate 14,759, forward strand.
TTTTTGCTTGTGTTAAGCCTTGCACATTTATCACTTGAATTTTTACTACACTTTCACCTCCTCCACTTTCTTTACTTTTTCAATTATTTCAATATCTCCTATTATTGTCTTGGTTCACTATTTTTCCTCTCTTTATAATGCACTTTTCTCCACTTTCCCTTCTCCTTTTTAGTTCTTGTCTCAGTTTGGCTTCCTCTGCTCTTTGTTGCTCGGTTAGGTCTGGTACTATTACAAGATTTTTTTTATTATTTCATCCTCTGCCTGCCTCAGTTGTTTTGCCCTCGAGATCACACTCCATTTTGAATGTTCCTCTGTCATTCTTACTAGTGTTGGCCTGGTCTTTCCCTCCTGTTTCTTTCCCAGCCTGATGATTTTATCAAAGTTATACTCTTCTACTCATAGGATGTCTCCAAAAATATTTTCACACCTGTCTGCGTCTTCCTTAACCCTTTCCTGTCCTTGGTTTTTGTTTGACTCTGGCAGGTTGAATACTATGAGGTTATTCCTTCTTTTCTCTCTATCCTCTTTCTCTATCATTCTTCTGTTATTTTCTTGAATAACCTCTTCTACTTTCTTCACTGATTCTTGAACAGGCTTATCTACAATCACCTTTTCCTGTGCATTCCATTTTTCCTCAATTTGCTTGACATTATCAGCTAACTCTTTATTCTGCTCTCTGAACTCCCTTAGTTCCTGCCTTATCTTCTTATTCTCTTCTCTCAGCTTCTTAACCTCCTCACAGGCGCTTAACACTCCTGCCTTGCAACCATAGCAGAACCACAGCACATCCTCTTCATCCTTCAACACATTGAACAACTTGATACTGCACTTGCCACAACCACAGTGAAACCATTTCTTGCAGTGGTCACATTCTACAGCATTGTCACTTTGCTTAAATGGTACCTTACATTTGGAGCAGTTGTTGTCTTTACCCATGGTCCGCCTGCCTCCGCCTTGTTGTTGGTCCTCATCCTTGTCCTCCATGTTCACTACCGCTCCTCCAGGCGTCGGCTTTCCACACCATTCACACTTCTCCTGGTCACTTCCTATCCAGGTGAACTCTTGACAATCCGTGCACTGTTTCTTCTTCTTACTTTTATTCCTTCTATCCTGTTCGCTCATGCCTTATTCCATGCAAAAACCAGTGTTTATATTAGAGAGTCGGTCCGTCAGACCGCCACCTTGTTGAGATAGGGATTCAGCACAACACAAAAAAAGTTAAAAGTCAATTATTAAGTTATAAGTTATAAGTCAATTATTAAGTGAATCAAAAAGTTAATGAAGAATGAAGAAGCACAGTTTTGTTTCCTTCGTATAAGACGCTCAAGTTTCATTTCTAGCGCACATAATAAATAGAAGGAAAGAAAAATGAAAGAAATGGACCCGCTGAGAGCCTCTGGTAGCTAAGACAGAGTGTTTTTTTCGTCTCACAAAGAGTGAAGCTGGGGAATTCTGGGAAATAGAGGAGGAGGAGGAGGAGGAGGAGGAGGAGGAGGAGGAGGAGGAGGAGGAGGAGGAGGAGGAGGAGGAGGAGGAGGTGGAGGTGGAGGTGGAGGAGGAGGAGGAATGATACTCTAGAAGGACCTAAAAGAGTGAGGTACTGAAAATTCTTTTGAAGGATAATGAAGTGAAGTATTTCTGTGCTTCATGCGGATGGAAGAGAGAAACAAAAGCGTATTGTTCTTCGTCCTATAAAAGAAAGAAAAAAAAGTGGAATATATATATATATAAGAAAAAAACGCCCATATCCTGGAACGTCTTTTTTTATTAATTTCAGTGGCAAATGTAGTATTTTTATTGTGATTACTCCTAGACCGCAGATGGAATGATAGAAAAGAAGGGAAGGGAAGGGAAAGGAAGGCAAGGCAAGGCAAGGCAAGAGAAGGCAAGGCAAGGCAAGGCAAGGCAAGGCAAGGCAAGGCAAGGCAAGGCAAGGCAAGGCAGAGAAGAGAGATACAACAACCTTCTCTTATCAAACCCGACGTCACACCGCCGCCTCTAATGAACAGTTTTTGGTGGTAAGTGGTGACCCTAATGTTTGTAAATAGGTCATGTGACTCACACACACACACACACACACACACACACACACACACACACACACACACACACATCTTAGGTGTGGACAAACGCACGTTGTTTTCCGTCGTTGGTATGAACATCATTAACTTTATCTTTGCATCATTACCAAAGTAGTTATTTAATGGTTGTTAAAAAAAAACGTGATAATAATGTAACATCCACGTAATTACCTGTGTATATTTCCACGTACTTGTAATTCAAAATTAGAAATACATATGTTTTATCTATACCATTATATCTCTAAAATCTATACATAATAAAACGGTTCAATAAACATGATAAGCGTAAGGTAATGGTTAAGTAATGGTTGATCCTTGTACTGTTGACAAGATCTAAAGTTCAATAAATATGATTACGTAATTGTTTAAATGTAGGTAGGTAAAGGTAAAGTTTTGGCACACACTATAGTTGCGCGTAGGTGTGGGCGCTCATCTCCCGTCACATTGGCCTTTGAGCCTGTGTTGGAAATTAATCCGTTACGCCGGGACACAGGGCCACTGTGACACCCGACTTTCCACAGTTTACCTTCCCCAGGTTTCCCTAGGTACCCATTTATCTACCAACCCGTTTGGGAGGATGAACAGCTGGGTGAGCTGTGCGCCGCCTGCCTTTGTCCGGGATTGAACTCGGGCCAGCGGATTGGTAGTCAGACGTGCTAACCACTGCACCACTGAGGCGCTATTATAAGTATAACCCTGTAGTATTGGCAGGATCCTTTGGTGTGATGTAAGCCAGCTCAGCCTGAGCCCTGAGGAGTCTGTCACGCCCTTGGTGGGCGCCGGAGTCCTGTGCCGCTTTTCAGCGGTGCCCTTCAGTGGTGTCGAAACACCCAAACCGCCCATACGCCTTGAGGGTGGGACGTGTAGGTACACCAGCCACAAGAGCAGCTTCCTCCTGTGGCGACTCCCCTTCAGGTGATGAAGGGAGGCGGCCACGCCTTCGAAGGCAGCATTGGGTTTCACTGGGTGGTCCTGGCCATTGGGAGGACCTCCAGCGGTTCATCTTCCCCTGGGGGATCCTCCTCTGGGGAGCCGTTTACTGAATGTGCCTCCTCTGGGGGATCAGCCACTTGGGGATCCTCTAGCGGCTCATCTTCCCCTGTAGGGTCACCCATTAGTGGGTCATCCACGGGTCCATCTCCCACAGGTGTTTCATCCACTATGGGCGCCTCCACTAGTTCGTGCTCCAGTGTTGGAGCCTCTGCTTCTATAACCCATCCCATGCGGCGAGATAGAGCTTGGCGAGTCTCCAGGTCAGCTTTGTCCTGGAGGCCGTGGAGACGGTCTGCCTCCTCCAGTGAGGATACGGCCTTGGCAGACAGGGTTCGTGCAGGGTGCACGGTGGCCCTGTCCATGGCCTCCAGTTCTCGTCTCCACCACCACAGCTCAACCTTGGCGTGCCATCAGCGGCTGTCGAGGAAGCCCTTTTGCATCCTATCGCCCTCAAATTGGTCCTTGACCTTGTCGAGGGCGGCGTCACCCCTGCACTTGAGGCCCTTGATGAGGGCACGCAGGTCATTGGTGGTGCGGCTTTCGATCAGCTGCAGCACCTCCGCCTCATGGATAAGGTTGATGCGGCGGGCATCGAACTCCTTCTTGGCGTCCAGCTTCACCTCCTTACGGAGGTGGAGCTCCTGCTGGAGCTGCCTTGTGCGAGCCAAGGCCGCGTCAAGCTTCTCCTCGAAGCTGTCACTCAAGACGTGACTTTTGTACGCGGCGACGGTCACCACCATCACCGCCAACACAAAGGTTACCACTTCAAACTTAACAGTTAACAAGGATCAAGTTGGCATGATTACATGTACCGACCAACACCCAAGCCACACTCTCCACCAGCTTGTGGTGGGGGGGAGGCGGGGGCACGGTGGTAATTTGATTGGCGGGATGAGGAAGGAACTTAGTAGTTCAGCCCTTGCTCTTGACCTGCTCCTCAATGTATTGTGAGGTGGCGAAGCAGGTCAGAGCGAAGAACATTATGTGTATGAGGCGGAGAGGCCCTCCAAGGATGGCCTCCACCATCACCACACACAGCAGCACTAGGCTGTCAAACCTCCACTGGTGCAGCAGCTTCTGCTGCACCCAGCTGTAGAAATCCATGTGGCTTACACATGCGTTAAGAATGGTGGAATGGAACCGCCATTGAATAACGCATGTGTCGCACAGGTCACAGTGAGTGGTGGTTGCCGCCACTGAACCTCCACATTGTGAACAGTATCTTGAACTGAACAACATGGAGGTGCAGCGGTCGTACCTCCTGTCCCACACATACAACTTGATGTGCAGGATGTAGAGGTCCCACGAACGTAGGAACAACCACATGACCAGCACCACCTGCACCAGCAGAGTCACCAGCCCGGGGCACCTGCTGGTCAAGAAGGGTACCGTCTCGACCAGCAGCGGCAGCACCGTGCCGTACACGAAGGTGATTGGCGCCACGCCAAACACCAACGTGTTCAACAGCCATAGGATTGCGGGAACCATCCTCTGGGCCTTGGTGTCTCCTGGTGGAGACACGTTCCACCCCGGAGGAGTGTACAGTCCAGGTGGAGTCCTGGACCTCCTCGAGGTGCTTCTTCCTGCCAAGCCAGATCTTATCATGTTAAACTTCATCACTTTTAATTTGAAAACTGTTAAGTTAAAAAGGATCAAGTAGGCCTGGGAGGTGTTGAGCCTAAAAAGTGTGAAGTGAGTTCAAGGCGAACCAGTTCAATTACAGATTACAAGTGTGACTCTGTGTGTGAGTGTTTACCTCTCTCCCATAACCAAAGAAAGGTAATTATCTGGACAGTAACGAGAAGGTTGGCGGTGAGAGAGAGAGAGAGAGAGAGAGAGAGAGAGAGAGAGAGAGAGAGAGAGAGAGAGAGAGAGAGAGAGAGAGAGAGAGAGAGAGAGAGAGAGAGAGAGAGAGAATGAAAGAAAGAGAGAATGAGAGAGAAAGCATATGCATAACAGTAGATAAGTGAATATACAAAATTTGCGTATACACAAACTGCAAACAGATTAACAAGAAGCAAGAAAACGAATTTTGGTCAACACATGGGGAAAAAAATTTAATAAAGGACTATTCATGTTTTTTTTCCTCCAAAAGTCATGACTCAACTTTACTCGTAAATTAGAAGAAAAACCAAATTTCAAATATATTTTTCCATCCTGGCAGTGAGAGAGAATTACGATTCAGCTGTTTGCAAATCGCTAGGGATCAGCTACTAGTGTGTGTGTGTGTGTGTGTGTGTGTGTGTGTGTGTGTGTGTGTGTGTGTGTGTGTGTGTGTGTGTGTGTCTGTGTGTGCGTGTGCGTGTGCGTGTGTGTATTTGTGTGTGTGTGTGTGTGTGTGTGTGTGTGTGTGTGTGTGTGTGTGTGTGTGTGTTGTGTCGTGAAGCTTCTTAGGCTTTGAACTCAATCTAATGAAGCACTGCACTACACGGAAATAAATTTAAAGAAAAAAAAGTTGTTATAGAAAAATAAAGTTAAAACAAGAAAAGAATCAAATGAGGAAGCGGTTGATTACGTATGATAAATAAAAAAGAGATTAAAAGAAAAAATAGTTGAATTGATAAGGTGTCCTCCCCCCATCCCTCTCTTTCCCACCACCACCACCACCATCACCGCTGCCTTTCTTTTTTATCGGGAGCTAAAATCGGTATTCATTAATGATGTTATATATACATGCATCGCTTCCTCGTCCAGTTTGTCGGCAATGTGGAGAATATTTTAATTTTGTTTCTGACACGTGAACAAAAAACTGCTGCTGCTGCTGCTGTGTGGGGGTAGGGGGGTGGGGGGGGGGGCGTGTTGAAGGACTGTGTGGGAGGAGGGTATCTGGAGGTAAATATGACGGAAGAGAAGACCAAAAAGTAGTGTCACCAATGTGTTTTTTCTCTCTCTCTTTCTTTCTCTCTACACGTCAGGTCAGGTCAGGTGTCGTTCGGGAAGCTTGGCCTTTGTATCGGCGCTTCCCTGATGATCTTCACTGGTTAGTTGTCTGTTTCTCAGTTTTGCAGTTTGTCGTGTCAAGAGTTTTTCTTTTCTTTTCCCTCTTTTTCCACATTTCATATAAAACTGACTTTGTTTTTTCTATCAATTCTTCTTTAAACAATAAGTCTCCAATTACATCCTCTTCTTCCTCTGTGTTAAGTCTCTCTGTGTTCAATATTTTCTTTCTCTCATTCACATAAGCTGGGCACTGTAACAAAAAGTGATTAAAATTTTCTAGGTCACTGTTGCACATGATGCACTTTGTGTCACCATTCGTGTGTCTATTCCTGTCACTTAACTTAAGGTTGTTGGTCCTTGCCTTATATAATATAATTGATGATGGCTTGCTATCATAAAACTTTTCTTCCCTTATCTCTTGCTTAAATTTATTGTATATTTTTAAACTAGACCTTTCTGCCACTTCTTTTTCCCAGTTTTCTGTATCCCATTCTTTAATTTTTCCTTTTAACTTTTGTACCTTCATTTCCTTCAAATCTGAATATTTTACTTTAATATTTTTCATAAATTCTTTAGTTGTTTGGATCCAGTAATCTTTGGGTGTGTTTAATTTTTCTTCTATTATTCTTTTTAGCAGATCATTACCCTCATTCTCTTCTATGTACTTAAGATATTTGAACTGGTTACCCCTGATTCTTGTCCCCATGGTACTTGAGCCAATTTCTCCCCTCAGGATTGGTGTTTGTGCATAACCAGGTGCTCCCAAAATAGCTCTGTATACTGCATTTTCTATTCTTTGTAATTTGCTTATTTCTTGTTTAGTGTAGCCAAGTATACTTGATCCATACAGCACTGAGGGTAATACAATACTTTTCCAATATGTTTTGCCAATTAAAATTTTGTTGCAACTCTGTGATATTACTGGATAAGTTAAATTTGCCAACTTTTTTGCTTTTTGCAGAGATTTTTCTTTTTGAATTTTAAAACAATTTCTCTTATTCGTTACAGTTATGCCCATATATTTAATCTCACTGGTTACTTTTATACCTTTAATTTCTTCAATTTGTGTTTTGCTGTTAAAAATTAGAACATTACTTTTGCTTTTATTTATTTCTAGTCCTGTTGTGTGGCTGAGGTCTATCAGAGCGTCTATCATCCCTCCCATTTCCTCCTGTGTTCTTGAGATTAACAAGCCGTCATCAGCAAAGAACAATGCACTTAATTTAGAGAATTCATCCTGGAACACTCCCTTCTTTTCCAATTAGTCTATAATAGTATATGTTATAATTTTAAACAGGGTAGTGGAGGCTGTACATCCTTGTTTAATGCCACTGGTTACGTTCATTTGTATTTCCTCGTCTTTTCCAACTTTTACTGCTGTTTTATCATCTGTATATATATCTGCAATCAGTTCTATCAAGCTTGGATGCACTCTGTATTCTTTTAAAGTTTCTAGCAAAACATCTCTTCTAATAGAGTCATATGCCTTTGCAAAATCTACTGCTGTCACGTATAAGGTTTTCCTCTCTTTGAAAGATTTATCAATACAATATTTTAAAATCATTAAATTATTTTCTAGCCTTCCTTTCTTTGTAAATCCACTTTGGTTCTCCTTCACCTGGTTGTTGTTTACAATATGTTCTTCAATAATGTCTTTCACTGCTACTGACATAAATAGTTTATATGATATGTTCGTTACAGCAATAGGTCTTAATTCTGACACTTTAGGTTTGCTTTTCCTGGGTATCATTGTTGTTCTTGATTCCTTCCATGATGCTGGAATTTTTTCCTCCTCTATTACTTTTTGAAAACTTCTTGTTAATAACTCTATAAATTAGTTACTGTCCTGCAGTGCCTTGTAAAACTCTCCCTTCATCCCATCGGGTCCAGCTGCTTTCTTGTTCTCCAGCTTCCTTATGCTTTCCTTTACCATTCCTTTGGTTATCTCTGGGTACTCCATATCTTGTATCAAGCGTTTGAGACCGAATGCCAACTCCAGGTGTTCAACAATTCCTTCTTGACACGTGATAATGGTTTCCTCTGTTTCTTCCTCCTCCGTTACTCTTACTCTTATGTCTCCTTTTCTAGTTGTTCTGTTTTCTTTGGAACGTAAGTATTCATCTTTTGTCTCTGTGTTCCACACCTCCTTTATTTTATTTTCATTCATCTCATATATATGCCTCCAATATGTCCTGATGACTTCTTCCTTTTCATTACTTGATATTTCCATTCCTTCCTCACTGTAGATTTTTAATCCTTGTTCTTTTGTTTTGTTCTTTTTCCTCAATTTGTCAATGTGTTCCCATAATTTCTTTCTGTTAGGGTTGTTCTTTATTTGTCTGGTAATGATTTCCTCGTGTTCATACATTGCTGCTGTGATTTTTCTTTGGGCTTCCATTTTTGCGTCAATATATTTCTCGTTGAAGTGTCTCTCTTCTTGTGGTGTACTGGCGTTCCTTTTAGCTCTATTGTATTCTTTGCGTAGTTTTATACTTTGCCTAATATCTTCTGTTATCCAGGGTTGTTCTTCTATCTTGTTTTCACCTTCTCCTTTTATCTTCTTCTTGTATTTCCTCTTCAGATTCTTGTTTGCCTTATCTAAAAGTATTGTATTTAGCTCTTCAATACTTATATCTTGTTTGCACTCCAAATTCTCCTCCACATCTTTCCTGTATTTTTCTAGCGAGTCCTTATCGGTTTTGTAATATTCATGTGTTTCCCATCTCTCTCTTCCTGTTGTTTTTGTCCTTATATCCTTTCTTTCTAAAGTCACTTCAATCAAGTTATGGTCTGATAGATCAAAATACTTTTTCTTCTCGTCTATTTCCATCTCCCTGTACTCTTTATACAACTTTTGGTTAACTAGCACAAAGTCTATCACACTTTCTTGTTCATTTCTTTTCCACGTTATTTCTCCTTTACATCTGAAGTCATCGTTGAGCATCACGAAGTTGTACATTTCCATCCAATCTAATATCATTTTTCCATTAACGTCCACTATTTGTTTTCCTTTGAACCCCACATGACCATTAAAATCACCCAAAATCACTAAATTTTCCTCACTATTCTTTTCTATAGCTTCTTCAATCTCTTTCCTTAGGCTTTTATTCCTCTCTTTATCATGAACAGAAAAATACACTACTAATATACCAATACTTAGTCCAAACAAATTTCCTTTCATGAATAAATAATCTTTCAACTTATTTTCTTCCTTATGCATCAATATTTTTCTATTTTTCCTGTACAACACCATAATTCCTCCACCTTTTCTGTTTTGCACTTCCCTCATACTTTCTGTCACTTCAATGTTATCACTAATTTTTACTTTCCTTATTTTCTCTTGTGTTTCTGTTAGACACATCACACAATTGTCACCGAGTAGCTTCTCTATATCAATAATTTTTGCTTGTGTTAAGCCTTGCACATTTATCACTTGAATTTTTACTACACTTTCACCTCCTCCACTTTCTTTACTTTTTCAATTATTTCAATATCTCCTATTATTGTCTTGGTTCACTATTTTTCCTCTCTTTATAATGCACTTTTCTCCACTTTCCCTTCTCCTTTTTAGTTCTTGTCTCAGTTTGGCTTCCTCTGCTCTTTGTTGCTCGGTTAGGTCTGGTACTATTACAAGATTTTTTTTATTATTTCATCCTCTGCCTGCCTCAGTTGTTTTGCCCTCGAGATCACACTCCATTTTGAATGTTCCTCTGTCATTCTTACTAGTGTTGGCCTGGTCTTTCCCTCCTGTTTCTTTCCCAGCCTGATGATTTTATCAAAGTTATACTCTTCTACTCATAGGATGTCTCCAAAAATATTTTCACACCTGTCTGCGTCTTCCTTAACCCTTTCCTGTCCTTGGTTTTTGTTTGACTCTGGCAGGTTGAATACTATGAGGTTATTCCTTCTTTTCTCTCTATCCTCTTTCTCTATCATTCTTCTGTTATTTTCTTGAATAACCTCTTCTACTTTCTTCACTGATTCTTGAACAGGCTTATCTACAATCACCTTTTCCTGTGCATTCCATTTTTCCTCAATTTGCTTGACATTATCAGCTAACTCTTTATTCTGCTCTCTGAACTCCCTTAGTTCCTGCCTTATCTTCTTATTCTCTTCTCTCAGCTTCTTAACCTCCTCACAGGCGCTTAACACTCCTGCCTTGCAACCATAGCAGAACCACAGCACATCCTCTTCATCCTTCAACACATTGAACAACTTGATACTGCAC
>JAXIVD010003119.1:40000-45000 GCA_036785275.1 Cancer borealis
GCCAACATTATTATCAAATGGCTACCCAACCATAAGCCTGCCATGACCGAAGTGGAGATAGGCTATCACTTCCGGGCTCTCGTCGCTAGCCTCCCTCCCTCCCTCCACCTGTACACTGACGGCTCCAAGTCGAGTGAATGTGTGGGTGCTAGTGTTTGGTCGAGTGAATGTGCCCTCAGGTTCCGACTACCTTCCCATACATCGGTGTTTTCCTCAGAACTTTTTACAATTGATAAAGCCATAGACTATGCACTAAATTCAAATCATAACGTAATTGTCATTTTCACGGACTCTATGTCAGCCCTTCAGGCGATAGAGTCAGGGCGCACGGATGCCAATGAAATCCAAGGCAATATCATTAATAAGCTAAATTCACGCCGTAAGTCTTTCTCTTTGTTTTGGGTGCCTGGTCATTCGCGTATTTACGGGAATGAGCAGGCTGACATGCTGGCTAGGTCCGCTGCAGAGCTCGAGGGAGCGTGGAACCTCCGTCGCGATCTGCAGTCATGTCTCTCGGCTGCAAAATCATCAGTTTACCTCCTGTGGCAAAGTCACTGGGACAACCTCCATCTTACCACAATAAAACCCATCCTAGGTGAGTGGGCTTCCTCCAACCGCCCCACAAGGCGTCAGGAAGTGGTCCTCGGACGACTCAAGATGGGCTGCACCCTACCCACCCACATGCTCCCCTACATCGCCCACGCCTTCCCACCCCAATGCATCACCTGTCACACTACCCTCTCTATCGACCACATCCTGCTTCACTGTGTGCGTTATCGGGAGGCGCGACGGTCCCTCGCAGCTTGCTGTGAGGCCCGCCGCCTTCCGATGACGCAGACCACCCTTCTGGGTGACCAGCATCCGGATGTGGTCGATAACCTGATGATTTTCCTGGCCGAGACCAACTTAATCAAAGAGTTATGACTTACTTGTATATTTCAATGTTTTTCTTTTTTATTATTGACACTTTGTATATACTGCACTTTCTTTTATTATAAATATGTTTTGAATGAATGATTATGTGTCTAGCGTGAATGTCATGCACTTATCCACAAATGTATTGTAAATACGTATTCGTACGTATCCTCCCCCATTATATGTATGTATCATTTTTGTCCCCCACTTACCCTGACTAATGACTTTAGTTTTGCCTTAGGTTCAGGCCCCAAGAATGAATGTGTATGCATGATGCGTGACTGGAATTGTATGAATATATATATATATATATTTTTTTTTTTTTTTTCTATGTACAAATATAAAATTAATAAAAAAAAAAAAAAAAAATCAAACATACAAACAAACAAACAAACAAATAAATATGTAAATAAATTAAAGGGAAAAAATATATATATATAAAAAATAAATAAATAAATAAAAAATAAAAAATAAATAAAATTTGATAAATAAATAAAAAATAAGTTCAAAATTTAATTTATATGGCCCAATAGCCTCTGCCATGGCTGATGGCAAAAAAAAAAAAAAAAAAAAAAAAAAAAAAAAAAAAAAACTTAAAAGTATGTTTTCCTCAGAACTTTTTGCGATTGATAAAGCCATAGACTATGCACTAAATTCAAATTATAACGTAATTGTTATTTTCACGGACTCTATGTCAGCTCTTCAGGCGATAGAGTCAGGGCGCACGGATGCCAATGAAATCCAAGGCAATATCATTAATAAGCTAAATTCATGCCGTAAGTCTTTCTCTTTGTTTTGGGTGCCTGGTCATTCGCGTATTTACGAGAATGAGCAGGCTGACATGCTGGCTTGGTCCGCTGCAGAGCTCGAGGGAGCGTGGAACCTCCGTCGCGATCTGCAGTCATGTCTCTCGGCTGCAAAATCATCAGTTTACCTCCTGTGGCAAAGTCACTGGGACAACCTCCATCTTCCCACAATAAAACCCATCCTAGGCGAGTGGGCTCCCTCCAACCGCCCCACAAGGCGTCAGGAGGTAGTCCTCGGACGCCTCAGGATGGGCTGCACCCTACCCACCGACATGCTCCCCTACATCGCCCACGCCTTCCCACCCCAATGCATCACCTGTCACACTACCCTCTCTATCGATCACATCCTGCTTCACTGTGTGCGTTATCGGGAGGCGCGACGGTCCCTCGCAGCCTGCTGTGAGACCCGCCGCCTTTCGATGACGCAGACCACCCTTCTGGGTGACCAGCATCCGGATGTGGTCGATAACCTGATGATTTTCCTGGCCGAAACCAACTTAATCAAAGAGTTATGACTTACTTGTATATTCCAATGTTTTTTTAAATTATTGTACCACCTTGTATATACTGCACTTTCTCTTATTAATATGTTTTGATATGAATGATTATGTGTCTGGCGTGAATGTCAATTATTCCCCATACGTATTCGTACGTATCCTCCCCCATTGTATGTATGTACCATGTTTGTCCCCCTCCTCCCCTGACTAATGACTTTAGTTTTTGCCTTAGGATTCAGGCTGCCAAGTATGAATGTGTGTGCATGATGCATGACTGAAAGTGTATGAATGTATTTTCAATCTCTATGTACAAAAATATAAAATGAATAAAAAACAAATCATTAAATAAATTAAAGTGAACAAAATTTAACAAATAAATAAAAAAATAAAATAAATAAAAATAAAATAATTTTAAAATAAAACAAGTAAAAACTTAAATGTATATGGCCTAGTAGCCTATGCCATGGCTGATGGCCAAAAAAAAAAAGATAAATAAACTTAGAAGTCAGTCGTTCGCTGGGGTTTTGTGGTGTTGTACCAGTGTCTGCTGTGGATTGAGAGCTGAGAGCATAAGTATCAATATCTTTCCTTACTACACTAGTTCGCTATTTTTTTTCTATATCCACAAATTATATTATTATTTGTCTTCCACCATTGTTCGGGATTTATTTACACGTTTTATGTTTACTATTTATGTTGTGTCAAATTTGGTATCAGTCGATCCTGCTAATAATAGCAGACTTTGTTTGTCACTTTGCTTTGTTGTTTTTCCTTGGTTTAATTATAGTACTAAATTCAAAGTTATTTTAAGTTACTCCTTTTTTCTAATGAACCTGCTTTGCTGTGAGGTGGAGATCTTTACGTAATTTGCATTCATTTTCTGTTTTTTGGTTACTTTAAGATTTTTTAAGTTCTTTAACGAACTGGCCAAATCTCCATCTCGTAACAGTATATGTGTGTATGTGTGTCTGTGTGTATATAGATTATTGTGTTTTATGATCAGGTTATTGTTCAGTCGTTCTGTCTTGGCTATGAAGTGTTGGTACGACTTTTTGGAGTATTGTAGTGTTATTTGCTGCATAATTACTTGTATTAAAGGTGTGAATGTTCCAATTAGAGCAAGGGTTCTTAACCGGGGTATCCATACCCCTTGGGGGTATGGGAAGCAAATGCTGGGGGTATGGGACTTGATCTCTGGATATTTATATATAATTAATTTAAGTTTGATAATTTATACTTGGGTAGATTGTTAGATTATTAACTAGCACTTAACTATCCATATCTAAAGTAAATTCAAGCTATTGACATCTATGGAAGTTATACTGTCAACTAATAGGACTGGTGATGATCATTATTTTGACAGTCAAGTTGATTCAAGTGAAGGGGGTATAGGATCATAATGGGCAATCCATTGCGAGTCTGGAATCATCAAAAGGTTAAGTACCCCTGAATTAGAGCTTTGAATAGTGTAGACTTTTTATGTTGATTTAATAATTTGACTGGTCGTTCACTCGTTCAGTTTGGGAAAAGAAGGAACGATATTTCCATTATCTTGATATTTCTTTTCTTTTATTTATTTGTTTATTTGTTAAGAGACTGATAATACGTCTATGATTTATTACAGAAACTTAACAAATAGTATTTTTTTGTTTTCTATGTTTGAAACTATGTAGGAAACAATATTTCTACGATCTAAAAAATATTAGACTATACATTACCATTTAGGCTATACTTTCTTCCTTGACATTAAACTACGTAAACAATACTTTATGGTATAACATTTTAGTATTATAATCAAACATGATATTTCATTGACTTGTTGATTGCAAGGCAACATGGATCCAAAAAAATCAGTCTTCAAAAATCCAATTGTTCATACAATTTGTGGTATTAGTGACTAGGCTACCTTGACTGAAAACGTTGGTGTGGTGACTTTTTATTGTTATTTTCTAGTGATCTACAGAACACTTATTAAAGCAATTCTTTACTTAATAGTCTCAAATTTATCCAGTCAGTCAATAATCTATGTATCTTATAATGTATTTCCAAAAGATTATATCACCATATCTATTAATATCATGATGACAGTTGCGTGTAATACTTAACGTCTAAGCATCTTCGTACCTCTTCTCTTCACTAGTTAACGTGTGTGTGTGTGTGTGTGTGTGTGTGTGTGTGTGTGTGTGTGTGTGTGTGTGTGTGTGTGTGTATGTTGAATATAGTGTTTAATTATCAGGTTATTGTCTTTTTATACATTGGTTTTGCTATTACAACTTTTTGGAGTGGTATAGTGGTTTTGCTTCATAATTGTTTGTGTTTAAAGTGTGAGTATTTCAATTAAACCTTTGAATTGTTTTTTTTTACATTAAAAGGGGAAAATAATTAAATACATAAATAATCCCGCTAATCGCCAGACCCTGTAAAGAAGACAGCAAGAGAAATATAGACATGGGGGGCAGTTCAATTTAGTATGAGAGGTGTCTTGACACTCCTCTTCTTGAAAGAGTTTAAGTCATAGGCAGGTGGAAAAACAGACAAAGGAAGAGAGTTCCAGAGTTTACCAGTGTAAGGGATGAAAGAGTGTATACTGGTTAACTCTTGCATTAGGTAGATGGACAGAATAAGGATGAGAAGAAGTAGAAAGTCTTATGCAGCGAGGCCGCGGGAGGGGGGAAGGCATGCAGTTAGCAAGTTCATAAGAGCTTTCAGCATGAAAATATTGGTAGAATATAGATATAGATGCAACATTGCGGCGGTGACTAAAAGAATCAAGACAGTCAAT
>JAXIVD010003120.1:0-49671 GCA_036785275.1 Cancer borealis
GAGAGAGAGAGAGAGAGAGAGAGAGAGAGAGAGAGAGAGAGAGAGAGAGAAAAGAGAGAGAGAGAGAGAGAGAGAGAGAGAGAGAGAGAGAGAGAGAGAGAGAGAGAAAGAGAAAGAGAAAGAGAAAGAGAAAAAGTGAGACACACACACACACACACACACACACACACACACACACACACACACACACACACACACACACACACACACAGAAGCCAACCAAATCGAAGCCCAGTCATGCACATAAATCTAATCCAACTATTGACAAAATATACTAAACCATATCCAAGGCTATAGATTTTCACGGGTTTCCTTGGGCCATGAATTATATTGACTTTATACGTGGTGTAATTAATATAAAAAAAAAGGTAACGCCCACTCTAGCGTGTACAGAATTAAGAGGCAAACGATGATAACAAGCCATAGACACGTGATTAATTGAATATCGTTCTCTCTGATCTTTACTCATTCTCCATTATTTTCATCTTAAGAGACTTCGATATTTTTATTCTATCTAATTTGACTGAGTACAAATAAGCAGCTTTATACCCGAGTCTGCTCACCCTTGATACGTGGAAACCTGTGAAGATTAAACAGGAAAATATACGAATACACATCAGGCAAAACAGAAATACCTTAACCTTCCCAGATTAATGGATTATCGTAGTTAATTCACATGGAGGGAACTACAATACATCATCAGGGCACAACACACAGAGGGTCTTAAGACTAGCCAAGGAGATTAATGTAAATTACTTAATGTTCAAAGCTCACGCATCGGAACAACAAATTAGAGTTGGGAATGATAGATGGCGAAGGGCTGAGGAAAAGTTTTACACGGAACGATGAAAAGGTATAACAACAGCGTGCTCTATCAGCCTCAACTCATGCATTGGAAAGTTGCAGCCGTACAGAAGTTCAAGGTCGTGATCTCACAGGGAGAGGAATGGAAAGAAGACCAAAAAGTATAACATGGAGAGAAAATAAATAAGCCCAACAGCCCCCAGCTACAAACTTGGGGCTTCTAACGAAAATTATGGAGATGAATAACTGAAAGCCGGCAGTCGTGGCAAACAAGAGGATGGAAAGCAGTTATGGCAAGACAGTGAGATGCAAAGACGAGATTAGATGACTCCGAAAAGGATGAACTGAAGTAAACGAACAACAGAGGTATTTGGAACAAACTGGCAGGAGCTTTTGCCTGTGGATGATGATTACGATGATGATGATGATGATGATGATGAAAGTGAAGATGATGATGATGATAATGATGATATTCTCGAACTGTTGCCTTCCTTGAAACTGTCTTTGCATTATAACTTACTTCATCGTCAAAGAAAAATAATAATCTGACACTGAACTGAAGTATGGTAGATGTTGTAATGGTGGTGGTGGTGGTGGTGGTGGTGGTGGTGGTGGTGGTGGTGGTGGTGGTGGTGGTGGTGATAACAACACTAAAAGCAGAAACAGCAGCAAACATCAATACTTCACAATACCTTCAACAAAAACTAAACTAAACAAAAATAAAACAAAACATTAAAAAAAAACTAACAAATAACAATCCCACACGAATCAACTAAACCATTGAATCATATAAACCTAACCACTGAATCAATTAAATGTTTCGTCGAACCCTAAACACAAGGCTTCGAACCCCCCGAACCGAACCCCCCAACACCCGAACAAGGTCACTCCTAACGACCCAACGCGAAGTCACCATGAGGAAGAGGAAAGCGCTGCATCTTCTTTAAAAATTCCAAACTGACCTTTGCCCGCACTCCTGACCTCAACAAATCGGAGGAAGGGAAGGGAAGGGAAGGGAAGGGGGAGGAGAAGGAAGGGGAAGATGAAGGGGCGTAGGGGAGAGGGTTGGGGGACGGATAAGAGTTGAAAGAGGAATAGATGGAGAGAGGGAGAGAGAGGGGGAGAGGAGTGAATGTCATGTCAAAATAATTCATCATATTTTTCTTTTCCTTTTTTTGTTCTTTTGCCATCTTGTTCTCGTGTGATGCTCTTTAACAAACTCTCTCTCTCTCTCTCTCTCTCTCTCTCTCTCTCTCTCTCTCTCTCTCTCTCTCTCTCCTCTCTCTCTCTCTCTCTCTCTCTCTATTATGTGTGCGTGCGTGCGTGCTATCAACAGATTCACTATTCTTTTATTTCTTTTTTTCAGTGCTGATGACGGTGCTGCTCATCATTACAATATCGGTGCCGGTGCTGATGGTGATTATGGGTAAGTACTGAGCACACACACACACACACACACACACACACACACACACACCACACACACACACACACACACACACATACGACGACTACAACGACAAAAACATGAGAGAACTACGACAATGACGACAATATTTGACATGATAACGTATCAAGAGAATGACGAGGTGGGAGGGGAGAGGAATAGGAGGGAGGGAGGGAGATAACATACTACGAGGCAGGACCGAAGGGCTAGACAGGAGAGTTGAGAGGAGAAGACAGAGGGGGAAGGTACGAGGAGGAGGAGGAGGAGGAGGAGGAGGAGGAGGAGGAGGAGGAGGAGAGGAGGAGGAGGAGGAGGAGGAGGAGGAGGAGGAGGAGGAGGGAGGAGGAGGCGCATACAAGGTGAGGGTAGAAAATTAAATGACACTAGCTCAGTTTAGAGAGAGAGAGGAGAGAGAGAGAGAGAGAGAGAGAGAGAGAGAAGAGAGAGAGAGAGAGAGAGAGAGAGAGAGAGAGAGAGAGAGAGAGAGAGAGAGAGAGTCATGGGCACTACGGGTTCAGGGGAAATCTTGCTTGGGTGGTGAGGGGAAAGAGGGTGTTCAAAAATGGATTTGTGAGGGAGGCAGAGTGAGGGTGAACACACACACACACACACCACACACACACACACACACACACACACACACACACACACACACACACACACACACACACACACCTTAATTTAACACCAACAATAGCAATAATAATAATAGTAATAATAAAAGTAATAATAATAATAATAACAATAATAATAACATAATCAAACACCTTTACCCTTACTAATGACATTAATCAACTAGACCAGCACCTGTCCTTCTGTACATCACCTGACTAATAATTAATTACAGGCTCTGCACATAGCCCTCACAACCCCATCCATCCCTAACAAACTTAACATTGATTGCCACCACCCTACAAGAAAACAAGAGTGCATCCTTCTTACCTAACTATACCACCTGTGATCAAATTTCCCCTTACATACATACATACATACATACATTCCAACCTAAACTTCCCTCCCCTATGCCATTAATCTTAACAAAAAACAATAACATACACCTTTGGACCAATTTGCGATAATAAAGAATTGAAAAATATAAATCAAAGTGAATATTTTTTTCCACCTATGTTCTGTATGGTCCTTGCACCTCCCTCCATCCCTCCCTTCTTCCCCAGGTGTGCAGTACCTCCACGACTGTCCTCTGGAGCCTAACATCCCAATTTATCTCCTGGTGGGCGGCTGCTTCGGTACAATGAAGATGCTGTGGCTTGTCTGTCAACAGGTGTGTGTGTGTGTGTGTGTGTGTGTGTGTGTGTGTGTGTGTGTGTGTGTGTGTGTGTGTGTGTGTGTGTGTGTGTGTATGTGTGTGTGTGTGTGTGTGTGTGTGTGGTGTGTGTGTGTGAGAGAGTGAAATAAATAAAGAAGGGAACGAGACGAGAGGGAAAGAAAGAAAAGAAAGAAAGACAAAAAAAAATCACATACAGAAACAAACAGAAAGCTAGAGAACAAACATGTGCACAAAGAATGCATGAATGGATGAATGAATAAAAACAGGCAACAGTATTTAAAAGAAAAAACAAAAAAAAAAGTAAGCGGGGCGGGGCGGGAAGAGTGAAAATAAACTGTATATGGAAAGGGTGGTAGAAAGAGTGGTAGAAAGAGTGGTAGAAAGAGTGTATGTATGAAAGACAAGAGAAACATACGTAACTGAAAAATGAAACATGCAATGGGAAGAAAAATAAAAAATAAATAAAAACAGGAGAGAAGGGATGGAGAATATTATCAAAAGGAAAATGAGGTAAAAGATGAAATTATGAAAAAGGAAAAAAATATACTAGATTAATAAAATCAAGAAATAATAGTAATGAACTGAATCAAGATTATAATACAGTTGGGAGATGATCAAGAATAAATGTCTTTTTTTTCGCCCTCCTTCCCCCTCCCAGATACGGTCAAGGCGCTACGAGAGGATCGATGACGCCTTTGCAGAGGACAGCCTGGACGAAATCTTCACGTCAACCAGCTACCGGGCGACCGACGTGGCACTCACCATCTTCCTGATCGTGTGGTTTGGGATGGGCAATTACTGGGTCTACCGCATCTATCCACCTAACTTCCTGTTCACACTCTTCGCACCTAACGACTGGTGAGCTGACATCCTCCTTCCCCTCTTCAATTTTTTCCTTTACATTCCTTCTGCTCCTTCTCATCCTCTCCTCGATATCCAGACCCCATTGTTTATCTAGATTCCACTACCCGTCTCCCTTTTCCTCACTTTCCCTCAGTATGAACCCTTTTCTTCTACCCAGATGCTATCACCTCAGTTCCACTCGAATCACTGTAATCGGTTCCCTTAACACTGCCAATTGTCCCTTCCGTGAATCATACCGCGTCTCTTCCTTTGTGTAATCTTCCAAAACACTAACTCCCTCTGTCTCTCTCTTCCCTATGAACGTCTCAGTTTTCCTCCCTCCTGTGTGTGCATGCTGTGCCCTGCTTGATGCGTGCCTCTCTCGTGTTGACGTGCACATTTAGCTCTCTTTCCACTTACCTCACCCTTGCACATCCTCCCTCCCCCTCGTGTCACACCTAAACACGGCACGATCTAGCCATAGTAATGCATCAGGGGCCTCCGTGCGTCCCTCAGCAGGGATGCAAGATGGAAAAATCATATTTCCCTTTCCTACCCTCCCCTCCCTCACAAAGCTTAGAAAAAAAAACTTCCAATGAACCTCCCCTACACAAAAAAATATATATATTCCTATCCTGTTTAAGTAATATTCTCCACACCAGGATACTTTCCAGGGTAAATGTAAGAGATGTGTGCTTAAGGTAAATATGTAATTCCCTAACCTATATTTGCTAAGGGTATTTTCTCGACCTGTTTATATTTGTGTGGAAGTATCGGCGGTGACTATCTGCCATGACAGAGCATTGAGAGGGGAGCTTCATGTTATATATTAAGTGGATACTGCAATGTTGTGTACGGAGGAAAACATGAAAGGGAATCCCAAGGCCACTCAACATGTTCTGGCTTCTAGACGGAAGTAATCAATCCAGTGTCTTGCTTCTATACACCTATTGAAGCTGTACTAATTAATTGGCCTGATAATAACACCTGTATCTTGGCTATTTCAACTATCCACAAAATTACTTCAATAAGTTAAGGGTATACTGGAAACTAGACGCCTAGAGTGAAATTTGAAACTAATTACCCACTAAACGTGAATGACTTATTAACAACACGTATGAAAAGCAACTTTCCCTACCAAATTAAGCGGTCATTTGTAACATTGTAATCATACTGTGTTAAAATGGCACGATAACTTACTTATTCATGGTTTGTGCGGTAAACAAACATATATCAATCAAGGTCAATAAAATACACACAACACAACACAAAACATTTTTTCCGACACCTTCAAAAACACACACATTTATAACACAACTAACCAACACGTTTACAATGTTCACAAAACCAGTCATGATGCTTCCTCTTCCTCTTCCTCCTCCTCCTCCTCCTCCTCCTCGTCCAGTGTTATCTATCCATCAATTTCACTGTCAATCCTCCGAATAATCATCCATCAAAGCACTACTGACCTGCCCTTCTTTTAACCTGTCCCATCATTCTTCAAGCTACACACCTCCACTAAACAAACATCCAACAATCAACTATCCCGATAACACCACCACGATATCCACCAGACACACACTAAGGGAATCACCACATATCCATCATCTATACAAGTCCCCTTCTCCCTATATCCATTAGTCCAACCAAAAAACTATCCCTTTATCCCTTAGTCACATCCACATGCCTTTACAGCCAATAACTAAGCATTCTCTCTCTCTCTCTCTCTCTCTCTCTCTCTCTCTCTCTCTCTCTCTCTCTCTCTCTCTCTCTCTCTCTCTCTCTCTCTCTCTCTCTCTCTCTTACCTACAGCACTCCTCACTTGTCTGTTATTTCTCTATGAAAGCAAATTTACGTGATGGAACATACCAGGGATGCATTCTTGTCCTACGAGTGTACAAACCTTGGATAACCTTAGTTTGTATCAATATACTATCGCTTGTTTCCGTGACTCCATAAGCTGTATGTAAAGTGTATTTCCACTGAAAGGCAGACAGGGGCTCGCTGCCACCCCTTTGGTCTCGCAGCACAAGCCGAAGCCCCTGGAAAGCTCAAAGGACAGAGCCAGTCCGAGTCAATTAATCAGAGAAACACAACATCCAATTAAGTCTGGACAACAATTGCGACACAAAAGTCAGTGGTGAGGTTGTAGCTTTAAATGGATGCTGATGTCAGTACGTTCGGTGGGTTTTTAGTTTTGTTTTGTTGGGCGGGACATGATACTTTATTTTTAATTTGATTGTTGACTGTTTCATCTAAAACCCTGTCTTACTTAGAATTCGAAAACTCCGCCAATCATCTAAGTTATCAAATCGAAGTTACAAAAAATCTTATGAAGCCCAAGCCAAAGATGATTTCCACTCAATCTAGAACATGTCTCTGATTTTAGCCAAATATTCACTCATTTATTGTGATTAAGTGTAAAATTCACTTTTTAAATGCCTACGGAAATACACACAGGAAAAAGTAACATGAATTTCATGTTAGATCACTTAGCCACCTAAACCTTGGCGCAAAAAGAAAAAAAGGTAAAACCATAAATATACTCTAATATATATATATATATATATATATATATATATATATATATATATATATATATATATATATATATATATACATATATATATATATATATATATATATATATATATATATCAACACACACACACACACACACACACACACACAAACACACACACACACACACACACACACACACACACACACACACGTATGATGTATCATTTTTGCATTATCTGTGACCCTCCGTCCCTTTTTTCAGGTGTTCCAAGACGCTCTACCTCTTCGCGGTGGCTCAGCTGCTCTTCGTATACGCCATCCTCGGGTGTATCATGGTGTTGGTGTTCTTCCTTGCCTGCGGCCAGAAATGCGTCATGCTGTTCGGCGAAAGCTACAAGTGAGCCAGGGAGAACCGACGGCGGGCCAGAGAGGCAAGGAGGAAGAAGGCGGCGGCGGCAGCGGCAGCAGCAGCGACTGCTACAACTGCAGCGGCATCCAGCACCCAACAGCACCAAGACACCCAGCGTAAGGACAGCGGGGGGCGTTGCGACGCGCTCATGAATGGCCGCCGCTGTGAAGACATGTCGGAAGCAAAGCAGGACACCCGGAGCGAGGGAGGATTGAGGGTCATCAGCGTGCCGCCACGAAAGAGCAGCATTGGGGACTACATGAACCTGTCCAAGCAGAGTGCCGTGTTCCAAAACGCGGAGGTTCGACATGGCGCTCCATCCTCCCTGCAAATACCCGGCAACGACGATCCTGCCGCCGACGACAACAGCGAAGGGGCGGAGGGCAGGGCGAAGCGCGTCTTGCTCATGGTCTGAGTCGGGCGTGATGCCTCCCCCTACCTCCCTCCCTGCCTAGACTGTCTTCACGCTCTCCAATGCCTTTCATTCACTGTGTAGAAAATACCAAAGTAGCATTTGTACGTACCATGAAAACGCCTATCACTGGACTCACGCCACCTCTACTTCTCTCTGTATAGTTAGCTCGAATCTGAGGCGCCTCGGCGAGTCTCAGCGAGGCCGTGTACATAGCATAGAGCCGGAGGACCGGTGAGAGAGAGCACACACACCTCGGGGGAGAACCGGCCGCTGGAGGGAGGTAATGAGCCGATATTATTCATACACCGAGCTCTGTGCACGTGTCCTTCCCTTGCAAGTGCTGCCCAAGTACCTTTCACATTGACGATAGCGTGTGAGAATGCACATTAATATTTTTGTATAGATGGTCTTTACCTGGCAAAGCTCAGCCAGTCTTACGCAGACACACTCCATCGCTTGGCAGACCTTTTGAATCCCTCACTGAATGGTAATCAATGTTGAAATCAAAATAATGTTTAGAGGAAATACTACATAGCTACACGCCATGCAATGCGTCACACTGGTGCAGGAGGTTCCAGGCCATTAGGTCAATACTTCACGCCTCTCCCTCCCCATCACTAATCCCCCACTCAGCCTCCCTCTTCTCTTAAAGCTATTCCACCCACCTACAGCTGCCTTCACGCTTTCCTTTTCCCTACGTGCCTCTCCCTCTGTATCCAACCACCTATCTTCTCTCTTAATATAATAGCCCTCTCTTAATAATACTACCTCCTCCTCTCTACGAGTACATCAGCCCCTGCCTCCACCTCTACTCTTTTTTCTCATTTTAATCAATCCGTCTTACCTCTCCATCATCATCTCTTTCTTTAATACTTTTCAGAAACGTAGAAGACGTTTGACCAAGAATCTAAGAAGACGAGCAGGCTTTTCTACTCTCTCCTCCTCTTTCTCCTCCTCCTCCTCCTCCTCCTCCTCCTCCTCCTCCTCCTCCTCCACGAGCAGCCGGACCCTCCCGCGGGGATTTAAGACTTAATAAGCATAAGACTAAAACATATCAAAACGTCTTTCCTAACGTTACTTAGAATAACAGGCAGGCTTTCCTCGTGCATTTATTAGCCCATAAGCGATGCATACTTGGTCTCCGGTGTTGCAAGGCGTCGGATCGAAACTCCCCTTAGTTGAGGCGACCAGTCAAGAGCGAGTGAGTGATCCCGTTATGCCAATCAGCGACGAGTGTGCCATTCCGTCAGGCCAATCACGGAAGAGTGTGTCCTACTGTTGAGCCAATCACCAACAATTGGGTCTCCAGTTTGGCCAATCAGACAAGAGTGTACCCTCCTATTAAACCAATGAGAAACGAGTGTGGTGTCCCGTTAGGCCAATCAGCGACGAGTGTACCCTTCCGTTAGGCCAATAAGGAACGAGTGTGTCATCCCGTTGGGTCAAATAGGGACGTGTGTGTGTGTGTGTGTGTGTGTGTGTGTGTGTGTGTGTGTGTGTGTGTGTGTGTGTGTATCCTTCCGTTAAGTTAAGCTAATGAGGAACGAGTATTCTTTCACGATACGCTAATCAAAAACAAGTATTATGTTGTCTTATTTTATCTCTCCATCGCTCCAACCAGAAACAAGTATTTTTAATCTTTATTTCGATTTTAATATGTACCAATGAGAAAGATTTCTAGATACACCAAAAATAATATAAAAAAATATATATATCCTTAAAAAACGCGGAACTGAAACCTCAATACGCGCTATTTATCTTTATTTTCCTCTTTGTTAATTACAGCTACATGAACATTATACTTTACTGCAACTTGTGTGTTTCATACATGTTTGGTGTGTGGCAGGAGGCGGTTTGGTCACATCAGAAAGAAAAAGAATTTCGTTCAAAGCAGAAAGAAAACTTTGTTCAAATCAAGAAAATTTTATTTATTCATATCAGAAAGAAAACTGTGTTCAAATTATCAAGAAAACTAACTTTATTCAAATCAGAGAAAGAAAATTAATTATTATTTCAAATCAGAAAGAAAACTAACTTTGTTGAGATCGAAAAGAAATTTAACTTTGGTCAAATCAGAAAGAAAATTGACTTCGTTCAAATCAGGAAGAAAATCAACTTTGTTCCAATTATCAAGAAAACTAACTTTGTTCAAACCAGAACTAAAACTTAGTTCAAATCTGAAAAAAACAACTTCATACCTATCGGAAAGGAAGTTGACAGGATGACTAGCATTACGTAGGGCGACTAGTATACCAGTGGTGGATAGGGTAATTACCATTGACTGATACATTACGGCGTGGTTCTCAGGATAACGTTGGACAGGGTGACAGGAACACAAACACTGGACAGGCTAACACGGGGAGGGATCGTACACGGTGATTCGATCCGCCGCCACAACACTAAACGCAAAAGGCATCGTATACATATCGAATAAACTTATACATGTACCCCGTTTTTGCGTACGTACGTGTGTGTGTGTGTGTGTGTGTGTGTGTGTGTGTGTGTGTGTGTGTGTGTGTGTGTGTGTGTGTGTGTGTGTTCATTTATTACCCTCTAAGATGTAGGACAATGTTAAATGGTTTTTAATTAATTGTTATGTAGAGGCATCTTTGCTTTCTTTAAAAAATAATAATAATAATAATAATTATAACAGTATACCAATATCTTGTTATATATATAATCATTTTTTTTCATGTGCTTGTCTTACTATCTTACAACAAACAATTCAAACCCCAATGACAACAAACAACAATGACAATAACAGTGTAATCGTAATAATACTTAGTTGTCCTCCTCCCCTAGCCCCCCCCCCCCTAGGCCCTCAAACACACACACACACACACACACACACACATACACACATACACACACACACACACACACACACACACACACACATACACACACATACATATTCACCAGAAAAGATATAATTCACTAAACTCTTCCTTTTTTTTTTCTCTCTCTCTCTCTCTCTCTCTCTCTCTCTCTCTCTCTCTCTCTCTCTCTCTCTCTCTCTCTCTCTCTCTCTCTCTCTCTCTCTCTCTCTCTCTCTCTCTTACTCTTCCTCCTCTCAGCCGTCACCACCACATTCCACATCATACCTCTCACTTCATACTGTCATGTCACCTCCCTGTCTCACCTGTTACATATGGACTCAAAACTGCACACCTGTATATATTTTTCAGTCTAATAAACAAAAAAAATCATAGGTGAAGGTAAGATTTTTTGGAGGTAAGGGGGAGCGGTCATTATTGCATCAACATCCATCAATGTTTGTTTGTTTGTTTTGCAATATTGTGTTGTATATAATGACGTCGAAATCCGTAAGAAAGAAGGAAGAGGAGGAAGAGGAAGAGGAAAAGGAAGAGGAAGAGGAGAAGGAGGAGGAGGAGAAAGGGATCTAGCTTGATTCTAGAGATAGGAAGAACGAGTGTAACCAAACCTCATCCTTCTAAAATCTCTCCCTCCCTCTCCTTTCCTCCCTCCAAATCCAGATGTACTCCTTTGTATATAATACATTCAAATGTTTCGTTGTGTGTGTGTGTGTGTGTGTGTGTGTGTGTGTGTGTGTGTGTGTGTGTGTGTGTGTGTGTGTGTGTGTCCATTTGTGTATGTTATTGTATTTCGTACCTGCAAATAATACATATATATCCATAATTATGTGTACTGTTTATTCAATACCTTTTCTACACCACCACCACCACCACAACCACCACCACCACCACCACCCTACCACCACCATCACCACTACCACCACCACCACCATACCACCACCATCACCACCATCATCATCATCACTGTGGAAGGTCAAAAAGAAAACGAACGTAAGGCTTTGATTCATAATGCCTCAAAACTCCACCGCCAACAGTAATTAGAGTTTTTTTCTTCCTAAATCTGCTTTTCTGACGCAAACAAAAAAAAATCGCTTTCAGGCGTTTAAGCCATTTTTATCTGACTTCAAGGACGAGTTTAGAGTTTGGAGAGAGAGAGAGAGAGAGAGAGAGAGAGAGAGAGAGAGAGAGAGAGAGAGAGAGAGAGAGAGAGAGAGAGAGAGAGAGAGAGAGAAATGGAAAGGAAGATAGGTAGCTAGGTAAGTACTAGATATAGGTAGGTAGGTAAAGATCAGGATACAAATATAAACACTTCAAACATACGTAAACACACAGCCAGCCACCCACGAGCCTACGTTATATAGGTTCATTAATTTTGTTTGTATATTTTGTCCACCTTCCTAATCAAAGTCAACTAAACAAAGCATTCCTCTGAACACCTATGATTTAACTCACGTATACACACCATATACTATACACGCCAATTTCAAAACACTAAGCATATTATCAATCACACACTCATATACATACACAACACAGATGATTCAAGACAATTCACGCTGAATAAATAAGTGAACAAAATTTACT
The DNA here is from genome assembly GCA_036785275.1 of Cancer borealis. Taxonomy (NCBI): domain Eukaryota; kingdom Metazoa; phylum Arthropoda; class Malacostraca; order Decapoda; family Cancridae; genus Cancer; species Cancer borealis. The sequence goes on from JAXIVD010003120.1 coordinate 12,151, forward strand.
CAGATACTAATAAAAGGCATGGACCTCAATCCAATATTAGGCCAGTACTAAAAACACCTTTGGAGCACATCAGGGGCAAGTTAATGAGAGAAAGCAAAACAGGAAAGAGGGAGGGAGGTAAGTGGTAAGGGGATAGGGGAGGAGGTGAGTGGATTGCTTCATAAAGCTATTTTTCTTACCCTACTTCGTTTTCTTGACTAACCCACATCTCTTTTCACATCACTCTTGACAGAGAGAGAGAGAGAGAGAGAGAGAGAGAGAGAGAGAGAGAGAGAGAGAGAGAGAGAGAGAGAGAGAGAGAGAGAGAGTACATAGGATAAAGTATAGGTTGGTACACGAGTTTAAGATCTACAATTACACGTCACTTGGCACGAGTGTGATGTAGGGAACACCTGCACCTTCATTACCAGTGGATATACGCAGGTAAAGATATATGGGTAGGAAGGATGAGTAGGAAGTAGGGAGTGGGAAGTGAGTGCAAGGATTGGGGAGACACCTTTTTAAAAACGCTTTCTTTATCCTACTTATAATAGCAGTATCAAAAATATGAATAAATAAAAAACGTAGAATAATCATCAACTTAAGGAAGATTATCACTACCTAGCGTTCCATACTAAATTACGTTATTACATGAGTTTTACGTATTATATCTGCCTTGACACTGCAGATCAATTAGTAATACTTTTATCACTGTGAATGTATGTATGTGTTTTACCACACCAATCGTTCCACCCTCCGTGACAACTTCCAACCCATCACCCAAAAATATAGAAGAATCACAGAAAACGTAATTCTACAGCATTGATTTTCCTAAACAGAAAATTATGTATTGAAGGGGGTAAACTTTACTAAACCGCACTAGGAACAGCCTTAAGAATACAAGAACATAAGATTTAAGGGGACAGCAAAAGGCCAGCAGACCCATACGAGGCAGTTCCTGTATAATATATAAACTTAACCTAAGTCAACACATCATAAACTTGTATAATCCTCCCTTAAAGCTCTCTACTGAGTCCGCCCTAAACTACGTAATCACTTAGTATATTCCATTCCTCCATCACTCTAATCGAGAACCAATTTCTTCCTATCTCCTTTTCGAATCTAATTTTAAGCAGCTTGAAACCATTATTTCATGTTCCATCTAGATTACTAACCCTGAAGATCCTGTTTATTTCACACTTGTTGAATACTTCGTGTCACTTAAATACTCCAATCAGACCCTTGTTATTCTTCATCTCTCTAATGACTCCAAAAACCCAATATCCTTCCTAGTAATAAGGGGACCAAAACTGCACAGTAGTCTAGGTATGACCTGACCAATGCCAAATACAACTTTAATATTAGCTCTGCACTTCTATTTTTTACACTCCTGTTGATGAACCCTAATACTTAGCTCGATTCTTAGCTTGTTTTCCTAGACGAAGATTCGAGCTCACTAAAAGCCTCAAATCATTCTCACTATCTGATTTTCTCATTAACTCATTATGTATGCTATATGTTTCAGGATGAGGTTGAGGATCCTCTCAACTTAAACTAAGTGCGTTGCACTTGCTAATATTGAATTCCATCTGTCATCTCTCTATCCAGTTGTTCATTCTGACTAGGTTATTTTACTGACCAATTGCATTGGAATTTGATCTAATAATCCTTCCTATCTTCGCATCATCAGTAAATTCGCTAATATCACTGTTGATTCCAATATATAGATCATCGATGCATATTAAAAATAGCAAAGGTCCAAAAACAAAACTCTATGGAACACCATTATTTACATGCCATAAATTGAAACTCTGTTGTCTATAGTTCAGCCACGAACAACTCCAACTAAGTGCTTTTCCCTCAATACCATGTGCTCTAACCTTATTCAAGAGTCTTTGGTGGGTTACCTTTTCGAATACTTTACTAAAATCTATACATTTATATAATGTCATAATGTTCATCCCTATATGCCACTTTGTAAAGCTTTCTAAGAAACTCAGCAAATTTATAAGACATGACTTAATCCTAGCAAATCTATGTTGTGAGTCTTTCATCAAATTATACTTATCTAAATTAATCTATGGATTCCCTACAAATATGGACTAAAGGTTCACTAATAATGTCCTTACATTCTTTAACACCGTCAGATATATTTCAGCCGTCCCTGGAAATCTAAATATCTTCAGTCCATCAATCTCCTTCTTTCCTATCTCTTTGGTTATGTCTGTCTATCAATTTCTTATTATCCTCAGTTCTGAAAATTTGTTCGCTCTAAGGTACTACCGGCATGTTTTCCTCTGAAAACCACTGAAAAATAATCATTAAGTAATGAGCAAAATATACATCATAGCTTCAATGCCTCCTAGTTCACTTGTTTCCATATCATTGCAGGTTACCACTGCCACTTCATTCATGTACTGACTATGTGGATAATGCATATATGCACCAAATGAATCTTGAGATAAGGATGTGATGCATTAGTTCGTAAGTGAAGTGGGTAACAGGAACTACTGTATATTCATATGACTTTACTGAAGCATTATATGTGTACAGAGTTGCAGTCAGATGATGAAAGCTGTCTGAATTATATAAAAAGTAACACAGTTTATGCACCTATAACAGTATTCTCCTGCCAACATTGACTTATGGATCAGATACTTTGACATGGAATAGAGCACAGCGGTCAAGAGTGCGTGATAGGGAAAGGAGTTATCTGAGAGGAGCATGTGACGTGGCCAGATGGAGCATGGGACCTTGTGCAAATGGAGTGAAGTTTAGTGTAGTGGAATGGGTGAAAAAAAAATACTTTTGAGGTGGTTTGGTCATATTAAGAGGTAGAATAGTGAAGAAGAGTTTGTGAAAAAAAAAGTGTATATGAGTGAAATTGTGGATCCTAGAAGAGAAAGGCCAGTTTTAAGATGGAAGGACAGGATGAAGGAGTCCATGCATGAAAGAGTTGCTGATGGATGGGGAGGGATTGAACTAGCAAGGATGGAGTGTGGATAGGGAGAAGTGAAGGTTTTTCTGCTGTGGCCATTCCCTTGGTGGACAATTCCGGAGGGAACGAGACATCAGAAACTATAGATAGATAGAATTATAGAATTCACTACAATGCTATCAATGTAAAAAAGGAAAATTACACTGCATAAAGAAGCCCACATCCTACAGCATACACTGCACTGTATACTACAGGCAAAAAATACTCTCACATTCAAATTTATGTACTGTATAAACATTTTTAACTTTACTTAGTAATTATAACACTTGTTAAGTCAAAACATCTATTAAAAACTGATGAAATATGGAACCAATCACTAGAATCTTGGTGCCCTAGTTTTTTCATACTTTAGTAAGAATCAACTCCAAAGTAAAGAAAAACAAACTAAGTAACTATACATAAGAGTTTTGTTCATCTACCGAGTGATGTCGAAAGGAAAACCAGGCAGCCAGTGGCCTTTCATTAATCTTGATTTGAGACCAGTAGGTCAAATACCTTAAGTATAAATCATACATTCATACCATAACCGAGAACTATGTTTCCCTTTGTTCAAATACTGCATTACTATAAAACCTAAATTCCTATTCCAAATTTATCTAAGATTTTTCAACACAATTGTTTTAAAATGTTCATATACTCTGACTGGTACTGATGACACTGACTTCCAGACTAGGTGGTCACGTAGTTTATAATGACTAATATGTTAAGCATACAATATGATGAGTTTTCCTTTTCTATCAATAAAAAATTATGTATGCAATAACTAGTATACATTATATAAATGTATATTAAAATTAATTTCCTTTGGCACATTACATCTATCTATCTATCTATCTGCACTTCTCATGTCTCATTCTCTCCCAGAACAGCCTACAAGGGAATGAGCAAGGCTGTGATGTCCTCATCTATCCTTCCATATTGGCCATCCATTATTTCCTTGGTCCTCAAATTCCTTCACATACTTTCCCTCCCGTGTTCATCTACATCTTGCCTTAAATAAAGAAATTCAACTTTAATCTCCTTCCCCAATTGTACCTGTCAACCATTTATTAACTTTCTCCTTCCTCTCTTCCTTTTTACGTCTAAGACATCTAAAAATGTTTATCCAGCAGAGTTCAAGGTTAAAACCACTCATTTCACATCCCTTGTTCTATTCATACATAACATACTTTCATTTCACTCTTTATTTCCTGTTGTTATAGTAACAGATGTACTCTTTAGGAAACGACATTGTGGTACCTGAACTCTTTGTTCTGCTCTATTCCATGCCAAGGCTTCCAGGAATCAGGTTATAGATTAATGTACGATTTTTAATCCCGTATTCTTGTTTATATTTATCATCCTATTTATAATGTCAATATAGCCTTTTCCTCCTGTATGTACTGGTTTTATAAGTAATCTCTCCTTATATGTCTAATATTTGCAGAGAACAGAGCCAAGGCACTTCAACTTTATCACTTCTTCCCTCTTAACTATTACACTCCATGCTATGTACACTGCTGTTTGCCATCTTGTAAACACATGGATTCTCATAAACAAAATATACCATTGACCTTTCAATGACAATGATCTAATTTTGTCCTTGTCCTATGGATGGAGATGGCATAGACAAAGGAAATTCATTTGGAAAATAAGAAGACATTTTTTATAAAGTCAGACATTATGTGGCAGCCAGTGGAGTGTTACCAGAGTGAGCAGGAATAGTGTAGTATGGCTGATATTTTCCCAGTACTTAACTGGAGGCAACCCAATATTAATTGGATTGCCTCTAGTTAAGTACTGGGAAAATATCAGCCATACTACACTATTCCTGCTCACTCTGGTAACACTCCACTGGCTGCCACATAATGTCTGACTTTATAAAAAATGTCTTCTTATTTTCCAAATGAATTTCCTTTGTCTATGCCATCTCCATCCATATATTCATTAGAACTCCATAGTAATATCATTGTTCCTTGTCCCATTCATTCAACCTTGATTCACTCAAGCATCTGCCACCCAATCAATCAATCACTCATTGGGGGCATACACCGAGGGGCCTGTTGCCTTGCCCACCTTCCGACGCTAACCCTGCGCAAGTCTCCATGTAGATCCACTTCCTATACCAAGTAACTAGATAATGTGTGTCTTTATTTTCAAAAGGCATTTGATTAAGTAAAGATAAATTAATGTACAAGGTCAAGCAGCTTGGGTCCACAGATAATTTGCACGAATGGATCTGGCTACAAAATAGAAAACAAAAGGTTGTTATCGATGGATCAGCCTCTGATTTGGTACCAATCACTAGTGGTGTCCCTTAGGGTTCAGTTCCCAGGCAGTTTTACTCATAATCTACATAAATGACATCGAAGTTGGACAATAACTTTACTGCAAAATTCACAGACAATATAAAAATTGCAAACTCAGTAATCTTAACTTCCATGAAGATTTGAACAAAATCTCACCATGGTCTGAAAGTTGGGAGATACTTCTAATATTAACAAATACCATATTTTCCAGGTGGCAGCAAGAAACCAAAACTATGAGTATGAAATATGTAGCATGACTCGAAAGTATACAAATTGTTAAGGATCTCAGCTTGGATCTCAGATTGGAGCATGCAATGCAATTTTGGTTGACTCACTAGTCAAAGGAAACACTTCAGCAACAAAATTAGGTGTCCAGTATAGGGTCACTCAGATGATCCCATCCGTACACAACAAACCTTACAAAGAGAGGCTGGCACAACTTAACCTCTTCTCACTCAAGAAACGACGTCTCTGATGTAAACTTAGTATTTCAAAATATTCATAAGATTCACAAACATTGATATAAATAAGATGACTCATCACGAACAAGGAGTAACGGGTTAAAACTAAGATGTAGACAGATTCAACTAGACTACATTAAATTCTTCTTTACTAATGACATCATTAGGTAGTGGTATAAACTCTCACCTTCCATGGTGCCGTGTAACACAATAAATTTGTTTGAAAACAAACTTGACCACTATTTCCTCCAACAAGGTCTCCAAAAGGGCAATAAGACTGACTGCTTGACAGCTTGTCAGAGTGTATTTTTTCAATAAACTTCTCTAATGTATTCCTTTCAAAATATTTTCTACTCTAGGCTAAGGACAGACCACCTAGTTTGGATCTTAGGGTCGATGCAGTCTGGAGTTCTATGTAATTATATATAAATCTAACTGTCACACAGTAAAGAATAGGCCAAACAAACATTAAAGCACTAACAGATACCAACAGGCAATAAGGACTGGAAATTAAAAAAATTAAAACCAACACTATTATCTATAACTTAGAACATCGTCCAGAAAGTATAGAAGGAATCAAATATTCGTGGATTGTGATAACTAATAACACGAACATTTTCACAAAGCAGAAAAATGTCATGTGAAATAAGGTCCAAATACTAGCGAATCTGACTTATTTCATCATAGTAAGAAACTGTAATAAAGTAATCATAGGAAAGACATTGAAAATCATCTCTGCTTACCACATATAGTTACTGATTGGATCTAACGTCCTAAACCTGACAAAAAAAGAAACAGATAAGCACAAGTAATAGAAAATAGTGTATACAGACAAAAAGTACTAAGAGCCCCAAATGATGCACAAATATGTACATTAAGAGAAGTTGGAGCCTCCAGCATGAAATCAAGAATTATAAAAGGTAAATTCTTATATATGAAGTAAATCATTAACCCATTTAGAACCAAGACCCAAGATAACCAAACAAGACAAGACGACTTTAGAAATATACTGTTAAGAGAATTAAGTTCATTAAGGAAAATTGGATGAAGAGCAGTGTGAAATATTTGGAATGCACCAACAACTAGCCTCCTGGCTAGTACAGTGGTAGCGCGCTGGCCTTGCATTCGCTTGGTCAGCAGATCGAGTCTCCGCCCGGGCTTGTGATGCTTAAGTTGTTTACTGGGAGGAACTGCTGTGGTCGGGCACCACAGTGGTACAGCGGTGGTCCACCATGGCTGTGAGGCATAGACCTCTAAACAAAACCAAGTACCAAGTACCATGATATTCAAATATATGGAAACCCTGTATAGTTAGGAAATAAAAAAAAAACAATAAAGTACTAAGACACAGGAGAATAGATGAAACCAGTGCAAGAAAAAGTCAATTTAGACATATACAAAATATATATTGTCAACACACCAGCTTCAGTGATACTCTTAAGCCTGGTTCACACTTAGCCGACTTTTGATCCCGAAGTGATTACACCTGGCCATCGGAAAAAAAAGTTGGAACACCTTAGAGGTATGTCGCAGACATCGGAAGGTCTCAGGGCACTCTCTTCAGCGGCCCCGAAAAATTAAGGGAGCCCTTGATTTCTCGGGACATGTCGTAGCTGGCAGAAAAATTGGGGAGAAACATGGCACCATCGGCTGCTTCATAACGCCTTCCGTTGACATTTGTACAAGGTATGCAGTGCATTAGCATGACAATGAGACGACAAAGATCCGAGAAAATCTGTTACATATGTTGTACGAGAACATCATGACAATGTACAAGACTTGTACGTAGGTTCCACGACCCCGTAGGCAGGCTCTACGTTCATGAACCGACAGCGAGTCGACATAGCCCTGACATTTGACATTTTAAAAGCATTATGTGCCACGTATGAAGGCAACAGTTGTACGTACCCATCACATATATTACATAAGTGCCCGTACCCATTCCGATGGTGATCGGAACGCACCAAGTAGCCCTTCTGAAATTCGCACTAGGGACTCGCCATGTTGAAACGCCGCATGCAATATAGCAACACGATCGTGCCGATGCCCCTATAATCATCAGCTGGCTGTCTTAGCAGCTGTATATGGATGTTGGGCGGGATACATTGTACCCACATGAGGTGTTAGGCTTGACAGGAAAAAATAAACCTACAAACCCGGCATGAATTTCGTGGCACCCTCATCTTGGGTTCGGCTTGGGTTCAGTTAATACGGGGAGTCGGGGACCAAAATTGCCCTGCATAGTCGAGATGAGGTCTGACTAATGCCAAATACAGTTTCAAAATAACCTCAGCACTTCTACTTTTAATACTCCTAACAATGAATCCTAACACCATATTAGCCCGATTCCTGGCCTGGCCTGACAGAGGTCTGAGCTAACCTATACACCCAAATCTCTCACATTCTGATATATTCAGTGTTACTCTGCTTATGTTGTACCTGTTGCTAGGATTTTTCCTGCCAATATTCATTACTCTAAAAGATGCATTGCCACGGCTATGTATTGCCACAGCTACCAACCCTATAGTGTACCCTGACAATCACCCTGCAGCACCCATGCCCACAACACCCAAACATTGCACTCTTCTTCTTCTTCTTGGGAATTTGATGGGGCCGTGCAGGCTGTGGTGCCACAGCCTCTAGTGCCCCAAAAGTGCAGGTTGCAGATGAATGAGTGGATCAGATCCTGTTGAGTTGACCTGTCCTTTGGAGGAAGGTCCTGGTATGTTTGAGTACTTTGAAGGCCAGGCCAGAGTCTTGAGAGTCACCTAAGATGTCTGTTATTGTTGGTCTGCGGATGTGGAGAGACGACAGTGAGTGAAGGAGTGCCATGCGGTGGGAGTGGTGACGAGGACAATGAAGTAGGAGGTGTTCTGGGGTGTCTGGTTGTGTAGGGCACCAAGGGCAGTGGGGGTCATCAGTCATGCCCAGCTTGTGTAGGTGGGAGTTTAGGCGGCTGTGTCCAATTCTGAGTCTGGTGACGGAAGTGTCAAGGGCACGGCTGGGGGAGTAGGTCCACCAGTGGTGTCGTGTGTCTTGTCTAATGCGTCCAAGTGAGGTGTACTGTAGGGCGTTAGTCAGGTCTGTGTCCCAGTGTAGTCTACAGGCTGTGTGGAGGTTAATCAGTGAGTCAGTCTGGTCAGTGGGGAGGTGTATGGGGAAGGGGTGGGAGTGTGCCTCCGCTGCCGCTCTACCGGCCACTGTATTACCCATGATGCCGGCGTGTGAGGGGACCCACTGAAGGTGGATGGAGAAGCCAGAAGAGGACAGTTGGAGAAGAAAGTGGTGAATGGTGAAGCAGAGGGAGTGGTGTGTTTTGGGGCGGTGGCGCCGGATGAGTTGGAGGGCTGAGAGGGAGTCTGAGAAGAGAGTGACTGAGCAAGGGGAGGTGAGTGTGGTGGCAAACCTGAGGCCCTCTCTGATGGCAAAGAGTTCTGCCGTCAGAATGGAGGCAGAGGCCGGAAGCCTCCAGGCAGTGGCAGTGTTACGTACTGGGACATACATAGCAGCTCCAACAGAGGGAGGTGTTGGGAGGCGGGAGCCGTCAGTGTATATGTGGAGGGAGTTGTGGTAGTGAGTGTGCAGGAGGTTGTTGAAAATTATCCTGCCCTGCACCGGACAGTGTGCCTTTGACCATTGTGTGTCTGTGTGCAGTGTCAAGGATATTAAGGAGGAGAGGGGAAACCAAGGGCCCAAAGGGGAAGTCTTCTCGAGAGTGAGAAAGGAGGGGGGGGGGTCACCCGGAGGGAGGCAAAGAAGGAGAGGGCTCTTTCTACAAATACATTGCACTCTTCCCTTTCACCCACACAACATAAGAAAATAATGTTTACAAAGTGGACTAAAAGTGATGAAAACACAAACCTTAGGAATTGCAGTTACAAAGACATAAGTTCAGCATCTAGACCTAGACTCAGATGGAATCATCTAAGCATTCCACGCAAATAAGACCAATTTATCTCCGCTTTCTACCTTCAACATCATATCAAACAGCACGTCATAAATGTGATGTTATAAACATGGATGGCAGTGTAAGTGGAAATAAGAAGTAACATCAAAAGTATGGTACTTACAGACGCCACACGAGATGATGATGATTGCAGGTGTTAAACAGTTCACTCGCTGCAACACCTACACACGCACCCGCAGCACACCTGGAACGCGACGCAAAGGTGTTCTTGGTCACCATACACTAACAATCACACACATTGTTCACACCAACCGTCATGATATCCAGCAAAAATGTGTCAACCCCGTTCTGAACCCGCCGTACCCCACGCTGAATTGGCGTGGTTGACGTGATCACCGTCAGAGGCTCAGAGCTAACATGGCGCCATGGGACGTGCGCACCAGCCCACCAAGCTGTGCTGCGCAGAGAGGTGGGTTGCCTCGTTGGTGTTTTGAGTATGAAAACTTTGATAAGACTTAAACAATGATAATAGTAATAACACTAGTATATTATGTACTTACATATACAATTGAAAATTTTTTAGTTAGGTCATCATTGACTTGTAATGTCATTACTTATTAATGTTACTGGTAGTTATAAGTATCTAAATTATCAATAAAGTAAGCACTCGCAATCCTCGTAATTCGTATGTAGGCATATGTAACGCAGAAAACAAAAATTCCCATGATACTGAGCAGTTGTGGTGTCTATCGTACCTCCGAAGGCGGCACATGGGCTAACAATAGAGCCTATCGCAGTTTTCATTAAAATCGTTGATGTCGTGTGGTGGTGACGGACTCTGGGCAGTTAACACCAACACCAGTAAATTAGCAGATATTCGTAGTAAAAAAAAAAGCAGAGTTTCGGGAGCGTGTGTATGTGGCCACAGTGCCCCTAAGTTAGGGGACACACGGACGCAACACAACACACACCTACTGGGATCTGACCGCGGATTCATGGTGGGCAGTTGATACATGTTTGCATCCGAGCCCCGAAGCCGAACTGGCTCATTCCACTCGCCATCATTATTATTATAAAGCATAAAGTTATAAACATATGCGTCCCTTATTTTTCTGAGCTTGAACTAGGTGGTCATCCTATCATTGATGTTTTATAATTCAATATGAAATGGATTACGAGTTTCACATACTTCGAGATGATTCATGAAATATTACATTAAACACCTTATAAACCATGATACACCTGGTGAGTAGGCTACCTGTGCACAACAATACAAACACGCATGATTAAACTGGAGGTATGTAGATACATTAAAAGTATTGAATTAACTAATAGTTGCATGGTAATTCATGCAACAAAAAGTGTGTGTGTGTGTGTGTGTGTGTGTTCACTGTCACAGTCTGCTGCTGGTCTCTCTCGAGACAGCCGGCCGTCCCCCTATGGAAAGAGCTCAGAGCTCATAGTGACCAATCTTTGGGTTTGACCGAGACCACTCACACACAACACACCGGGACAATGAGGTCACAACCCCTCGACTTACATCCCGTACCTACTCACTGCTAGGTGAACAGAGGCTACACGTGAAAGGAGACTCGCCCAAATAATCTCCGTCCGCCCAGGGGATCGAACCCTGGCCCCTCGGTTGTGAGCCGAGTGCGCTAACCACTACGCTAGCGGACCGTGTGTGTGTGTGTGTGTGTGTGTGTGTGTGTGTGTGTGTGTGTGTGTGTGTGTGTGTGTGTGTGTGTGTGTGTGTGTGTGTGTGTGTGTGTGTGTGTGTGTGTGTGTGTGTGTGTGTGTGTGTGTGTGTGTGTGTGTGTGTGTGTGTGTGTGTGTGTGTGTGTGTGTGTGTGTGTGTGTGTGTGTGTGTGTTCGGAAGACACGGTGATTATTACATCCTGCCAGTGGCGGTTTTAGGGGATCGCTACTGGGGCAGAATGTTTTCCCGAATGTTTTCAACAAAAGCCCCGGATCTGAAAGGCGAAGAAGAAAACGAAGGTCTGTGAGGGCCAGCTCACTCAGCCCCGCGGTGCTCCATAAGGGTTAGACAGTGTAGTCATGTGTGTGTGTGTGTGTGTGTGTGTGTACCTATACAAAATATTTTGGATATACTTTTTGTCACTTTTAAATAAACATGTATGTAAAAATTATGCGTCTATCACTTATTTATAACCCTCTGTATTCTAATGGCATTGGATTGTGTTTTGTCCCTAGTGGCAGTGACTGGCAATTAGTAGTTTCTTGTTAAATGTTCTTGCTTGGGTTGATGTGCCCTGGCCTGCCTGACACATGACAGAATATACTTGATTTACCTATATGACCATGACCTATACAAGCTCATAGATACAAACATACCTATAACCAGATTATTCAAATATAGTATAGACGGTATCCCCCCTACCCTGGCTAGCAAGGATCCTTGCTGGCTAGACAGCCTTGGATCTCATCCAATTCTAGATCTGCCTATGCATCCTGCCATTAAATTCAATCCTTACCCACAGATCGGACATACCTTATTGAAGTAACATTATATTTTTTTTCTGAAAGCGACTGGTGAATTATATTTGTGTGTATTTTAAGTTGCTAAGTATTGCTTGTGCAGGGATGTGTTTTATCTGCAAGCATAGTTTCTGACACCTCGGCCTCTCCAAGAGCCTTCCCCAAAGGAATGGACATGGCATGAGTCTCCATCTCTCCCTGTCCACACTCTCCTTCCCTATTTCAAGCCGTGCCCCTCCATCTTACTTGATTGAAGCTCTGGTAGAATCACCACGGCCAACTTGCTAGTCCGCCGCCTCCACACATTTTTTCAGCCTTCATATACTGCAGTTGGTCGACTATGCACCATCAGCAACTTTTTTCATGCATGTACTCCTTTACCCTATACTTCCACCTTATAACTGTCCTTCCTCTCTTACTAGAACATAGGTCCTTCAATTTGACTCACATACACTTTCTTCACATGCTCATCACTCTTCATAGATCAGCAGATGTAATCCTAAGACTTTACTTAGCGTTAATTGGGCCTCACTCAGATTTTGCTGTGCAGTTCTGGCTTCCGTATTATAGAATGGAAATAGTTAAGCTAATAGCAGTACAAATAAGGATGACTAAAATGATTCAGTGGATAAGGAACCTAACTTACAAGGATAGACTAAAACGTCTCACTCTGCACTCTTAAGAAAGACGTAGGGTAAGGGAAGATCTGATAGAAGATTTTGAATGGATCAAGGGCTTCAACAGAGGGGATATAAACAAGGTTAGAACACAAACAAATGGTTTCAAGCTAGATAAGCTCAGGTGCAGAAAAGAGATACGAAAAATTTGGTTCACTATTAGGTTAGTAAAGGACTGGAACAAACTCATCAAGCATGTCATAAATGCAAGGACAGTAGACATTTTCAATAAAGGTTAGACATATTTATGGATGAAGATAACAAATGGTAAGAGTTAGGAACATAGAAGCTGCTTTGCGTAGGTCATCTGACCTCTTGCAGCCTCCTTATTGTCTTATGTTCATTCTCTCAAGTTGACCAAACCCTCTCAAAGTATTTTTTTTTACCCATTCTACTGACTGTATAGGAGGTCTAGGTATATACCAGTACACTCTCTAAACACTTATCAAGCCTTAACCTATGTTAACCTAGCGACTCCTTGAAAATCATTCAATAATTACCTTATGACACACATAGTATAAATGAATTGCAATATTTCCACTTTTCTCCAATGGTTTCACATAGGTTTATTATCCGTATGATTTCAATATGTACATTTGTCATTGTGAAAGGTTAGACTGTATTCATCTATTACTGTGTTTGTAGTGTATCAAACAAGACAAATATAGCCACAAGGCATTCCCTGGCATTGTTTTTTTTTTTTCCCGCGCACTGTCAGCCGGCAGTTGGCAACTCTAACAATCACATTATTTTTCTAAAACCAGTTAACAACTTTGTAAAATACGCTACCTTGTCACATCAATACACTCTAGTAGAAGAAATATTATAGTTACCCACAGCTAAAATTAAACGAAATGTGGTTGAAATTTCACATAAATCTTCAATTAACTTTAACGTTGCATGATGTTATGTTGTGATCACACGTCATGTGACAAAGATATAATAGATGGACTGCTATAGTAACAGATTGAAAATTCATGGATGGTAAAAAGAAGTTTGGATATGTTCTACAGCTTTACTACTAAAATTTAAAACGGAAATACCAAAGTCCGATGTAATGATGCTAGATGACGACGTTTGAGTTTCCCGCTCGCTTGCGATTTCAGCTAAACAATTTTTTTTATTTACTATATCTGAAGTCTAGTTAGTATACCATTTCATCTTTTACTCCATAGTGATTAGATATTATTTGAATAAAAAATGTAAATAATATTATTCAATCATCCTCATTTATTATTTTTCCAACCAGTTAGAATCGCAAACTCCTACCATAACAAAAGGACGCGCAGAAGGATTCTCTACCTTTATATGTGACCTAGTTCTTAATTATTGGCGTCGAAGGAGACTTGATGCACTCCTGAAGTAAGGCCGCAGTTGGCGCATTGATCACCTGTACTAAATTGTTATATCCCGCCATTATAGGAGCCGCGGTGGAGGTATTTGTAGGGGGCGCTGATTCAGAGGTCAAGGAAGAGGGTTGGTTTGCTTGAGGTCAACAGTTGAATTGTTCAGAGGCAGATTTGCTTGCTTGCATACACGGAGTCATGTTTAGTCAGTGTTGAAAAGGCAGCGTGATATCATTGAGTGTGTGGGTGTGTGGTGTGCGTTGGGTACACATCTTGCAAGGTCTGGTGCAGTGTATCAAGTGTATCTCCTACCCACGGGACTCCCTCATGTAGGCCGTGGGTGGGGTCGTCTTTGGGGAAGGTAATAACACTCCAAATGATTGAAGATTGTTGACATTTTGCAGGAATGATGCATTGTCATGATTTAATGAAATTTGTCTCCCCTTCACTTTGAAAAGAATGTAACACTAGCAGGAAAGAGGTGATTTGGAATTAATTAGTTGCAGGCCACAGTCATAGTGAAGGTGGTATATAGTTAAAGGTGAAAATTGGCATACAGCCTAAATGTGATGTACATAGGAAAAAAATAACATTGATTTATTGTGCAAGCTGTTCCTGTGTTGGAGTTATTGCAGCACACTGACATGATCATTTTTAAAGCAATACTTTCATATCATTTATTTAGTTTTGTGACTGGTTTTGAATTTAGTTCAGTTTTCATATTGCCTTTTGTAGTTATATATTTACTACAATTCAGATTATATATTGCATTAAACCTTGTGGTAGGCAAACATTCGTGAATTTGCTGCAAAAATGGTTATACAAGGATGGCATAGACATGAGTTAATAATATGTTAATTACAAACTTGGTCAACTGTTACCTAAATAAAAATAATTTATTTAGGTTGTTACTTAATTTTAGTGAATTATGTGGTTAAACACTTAAGTAAGCATGATTTATAACAATATCATGTGTGAGACTTGAACAGAATATAAACTTGCAGGGAAATTGGTGGTAAGAATTACTAACCTATTAATGATACGATACTCTGAGGGAAACTTTGCCTCGGTGAAAGAATGCAATGTTCTTTAGTGTGTAAACCTTTTAAAAATTATTCATCTGTGATTGCATTATTTGACGGTATTACCAGCATTTCTCAGTACTTTGCAATCATTTGTATATAGGAGTTCTTGCAGATGTTCAAACACATTTTCATGAACATCTATGAATTAATATGTAGACCTCGTACACTCATTGCTATTATATTTTCAGGCTGAGTTGTGCTCTCAGAGGTATGCCAGGGCTTCGGTCACTGGTGGCACGCAGGCGGTCCTCCCTGACGTCCCCACCCTATACAGTGCAGAGGAACACACCCTCACCCAGCCTTTCAGACACTTCTGACCATGCTGTCACCCCACATAACTCAGAGGGTGGTGACAGCCCCATGACAGAGAGAGGCGGTGGAGTTGGTGAGGTGCAGGAGACACAGGGCCAAGATCCCAGTGATGTGCAAGAAGCAGGTGGGAGCAAAGTACAGAATACCCAGTTTATCAATGGAGAAGATGCCAAGAAGAGGGATGGATATTCAAGTGTCAGTGTGGGGAACTCAGAGCAAGAAAAAAGTCTCTTAAATGCCAGTTTAGTAGAGGATCCAGGAGAACTTCACACAAGTACTACCAGTGGAATACATGTTGATGAAGAAAAGGGTTCTGTACCAGCTAGTGGTGTGGGTGTTGTTTGTGCTAGTAGCATTTCAACTGTTGTGCAAAGTGAGCTGAGGTATGGTGGAACTACTCTGTGTGATGACAGTAAACAAAACGCAGAGCAGACTTCTTTGAAAATAAATACAAGTGAGGAACAAAGTCACATGGACACCGAGCCCAGTCTTCCTGAGGGTTGCACAGCCTCTCAGGGAGCAAAACCAAGTGTGAGTGAGGAAACCAATGTATATAAGGAAGAGGAACACTTAGAAACAGAAAGAGAAGAAACATCTGAGGTGAAGGAATTGGTGGACAGTGATGAAAGACTATTACGTGATAAAGAGGAAACTCAGGAATACGTAATAGAAAGTTGTAATGTAAATGTTGATCAAATAAAAGAAAGTGATACTGATGCTAGACACGAAGTATCATGTAAAGCAGAAAGGTGGGACCTAGGTGGTGGGTTGGGTGGTGGTGGAGAGGAGAATGAACAAACTGTGTGTATGACGAGTGTGGAGGGTGAGAATCAGGAAACTGAAGAATCTCATCCTGAGAAAGTTGAATTTTTTACAGACATCACAGCTATTCCTAAAGAAAAAGATGATCCCTTTGTGGTTAAGGAAGGTGCTAATGAAATGGTAGAACCAACAGACACTTCTGAGGATTATGATAGTAGAGTTACTGCGACTGTGCATGAGTGTGATAAAAATCCTTATGAAAATGTAGGAACATTTACAGATTTAAGTAAAGAGAAACAGGTGCTGGGAATAAGAGATGCATCTGAACCAGAGAATATTATACAGGACACAGAAAAGACTGAAGAGTTCTCAAACTACGGTGTGAAAGGTGATGAGTGCATAGCAGGTGAAGGGGAGGGTGCAGACAAGAAGGCTGGTGTCTCCTGTGGTGATGATGGGAGTGCAGGAACGGAAACTGAACCTGGAAGTGGTGGTGGCAGTGGTGGTGATGATGGCAGAAACAGCTTTGAAAAATATAGTAGCAGCTGCCCAGCTAGTAGTGAAAGGAATGAGGAGGGAGAGGCCAGCTATGGCAGCGGAAGTGAGGTGGCAGAAACGATTATGGAAGATAAGAAAGACGTTGATATTGAGAGTGAAAATAAGAATATTAAAGAATTACATACAGCAAAGAATGCATGTAGTGAAGCTGTTGGGAATTATTCAGACACTGTAAATATGGATCCAACAAAAGAAACAAAAACGACTGATGAAAATGGAGGTGAAAGTGACAATTATAGTGAAAGCAGGCAGGCAGAGGATGGTACTGAAGTAATTCATAAAACTGAGTCTTCACCATCAAATAAAAAAGTAGATGGAGACTCTGAGACCAATCCAGGTAGTTCTGATAAGAATGTCCTAAGTAAACTCAATCAAAAAACTACTAAAGGTGGGAAAAAGTGCTCTGACCTTTCTGCAATGGAAATTGAATCAACTTTGGCCAGCAGAGGAGTAACCATTGTCAGGCGTGTAGTAGACAACAAAGAATCAGCTAATAGAGGAAGTGACTTGTCAAACACCATTAAGAAGGAGACTGGCACAAGTATTAAGCCCATAGGTAAAGCAGTCTTTAATAAAGCACTCCCGTCCCCCTTCATGGGGACAACAGCATCTGGTAGTGGCATCAGTGTTTCCCTCCAACCTTCTCTGGTAGGGCAAGCAAACTCCCCAACTCCAAAAGACTTGTATAAATCCATCAATGCCAGAGGAACGCACATTCAATCTAGCTCAAAAATTAATCCTGCTCTTCTAAACCGAAGAGGGTCTTTTCAGTTAACCAGAGGAGTGTCAATACACTATAATCCTAAGTCTGCTGCCACTAATATGAATGTGAAAGGAAATACCGTGTACCCAAACCCAAAGGGGGTTGCTGCTGTAGGAAATAGAGGGCCCAGAATGTATGCCAATCCAAGAGTTCCTGGAGTACAAACTCTTAGAGGATTTCCAGCAAACATAAGACCAAGAGGAGCTACACTTCCCCAGACACGACGAGGAACTCCACTAAACAATCTTAGAGGACCTGTTACTCCTGTTAATACTAGAGGCATGCCCAGGCCCCAGAGGTACACAGGTCCAAGAGGGGGTGTTCCTAGAGCTGCAGTGCCTCAGCCAAGAGCAGCTTCTGTCACCACCTCCAGTATAAGAGGAGTTGCCCCTCAGAGATATAGAGGTGGAATAAGCCAACATCAACCAAGGCTTCCTGGGTTGCCTCCTCAGGGGAAGCCTACTGAAGGAATTCTGACATCTAAAGCTGGAGAAATGTTACAGTCAAGATCCACCATTGCACCTCCACAGGCAAAGTACTTGAAAACATCGCCTGACTCAAGACCTGGAGATGGTGTATTACAGTCTAAAGGTCCTGGAATGACATCACAGCCCAGGCCTCCAGACACACTGCATTCTCCCCAACCAGGATCAGCTGAAGTGTCCCCACAGTCACTGATGAGTGGGATTCAGCCTCAGTCAGAATATGGTGGACCCTCAACACAACCCAGGGCAGTAGAACGGTCACCCCAGTCAGTTCTTGCAATGTCATCTGCTTCAGCAACAACATCACAGACGGGACCTGTGAACTTTACCTCTCAACCTGTCTCAGCCAGTCATCCCACTCTGCCGTCCTCATCCCACCATCTTCCCCCAATAAACATGATGGATCACTCTCCTCAGACCAGCACCTTGGGACTCTCACCACACTCGGGGGCCAGTAGGCTCCCTCCACACTCAACAGGAGGCTTCTTAGCACAGACCACTTCATTGGGTTCTTCCTCACAGGTCATGCCTTCTCACATGGCTGGTTCTGATAGATTCTCATCAAGTATTGCTACTGCAGGATTTTCTACCTTACCCAATTCAGAATATCTTGGAAGGCCTGGCTCAGAAATGTTTCCCTCCTACAGTAACCCAGGAGAGTACACTCCACACTCCACTGCCAGTGGATTTCCACACATGAACTCTGGAAACTTTGGTTTGCAGTCCACTTCAGGAGGATTTCATGCACAGACCAACATTGTGGGATTCGCAGCACAAAATGATCCATGTGGTTACTCACAGCATGCTAACTCCAGTGAATTCCCTCATAATTCAGCAGGAGTTGTGAGACAAACTGGTTCTGATGCTTTTGGCTCACACCCACACCCTAATTTTCCTGTTCCAGGCAACCCTGGAACATACCCTCCAATCCCATGCAGTGAGCCATACACCACACCAACTAATCATGGTACTTTTCGTGAAAATACAGATTTGTTCAGCTATCCAGGACAAAGGGAGTTTATGATGCACACAGGATCAAGAGAATTCTCACACTATAGCAGCTCTAACCAGATGACAAATCAGCTCCAGCCATTACCTGCCACTGGTCACAGAGATTTACCAATGAGTCAAAGCCCAAGGGACTTGCCATTACAAAACTGCAATCAAGGTATTTCCATGCCATCAACTGCTGGAAATTCAACAATGAATAATATTATTGGGGATCAATATACAAGCTTTGGAGATTCACTTGGTCATTCCACCTATCAAGAAATTCCTGCTAGTGCAAGAACAAATCCCAATACTGTACCACTGACTCCAAGTTTTAGAGAGACTGATATGCGGCAAAATTTTAGAGATTCTGCAACCCCTCACTACAACAGTTATAGGGAACCAAACACAGAGGAAGGCCTAAGAACCTCACAGATGCACTCTGCCTATAGAGATTTGCAAGTAGATTTAAATGTTGATCTCCAGTCACAAAATGCACATTCTGGTTACAAAGACCAACAGTCCACTAGATACCAAGAAGATGGTATAATTAGTAGGTACCTGGAACAGTCTGTCCTCAATTACCCAGAAACGGGTAACTTGGATAGTTGTAGGGAACAACCTGTTCCTAATTTTGGTTCCCCAGCCAGCCACACCAGCCCAAATGAACAAGTTTCTTCATGTAGAGATAATATCAACCAAGTAAATTTTCCTGAAACAATGAATGAAACTAGTTCAAGGCAGCACCTAATGCCAGGCCTTGGTGAGTCCATGAATTATGGTGGCTACAGGGGACCCCTGGAGTTCAACAGTGCTTTAGAACAGCCTAACCCTAATCTCCAAGAATCTCTCAATTATGTGTCAGACTGTCGAGATGCATCCAATATTGACCCAGTGACAAAGACAGTAGCAGACAGCATGTACAAAGATCATATTCCAGTTTCTAGCTACAATGTCAACTCTCACCATCTTTCCTTAGAGGGAGTACAGAGTAATATGAAATTTAAAGAGAAAGACATGAATTACTCTGAAACTGCATTGCTTCCAAGTTTTACAGAGTCTTTTGACCACTCCACCAATGAAATGAGTAGAAAAAAGGATGGAAGTTCTAGCCTTCCTCATTTTAGAGGTTCTTCTGATGTGTCTTACCAGAGAAACCTCCCTGAGTATACGAATCCAGCAACTCCCTTTGAGAATCATGGAGGAGATGCATCTACTTCTGCCACCAAGGATTATTCATATCCTTGCCAAAGTGACTCAAAAAACTCTGGACTTAGGGAATCACCAGTGTACCCTGGTCAGAGGGGTTATGTAACCCCTGGTGATCCATATTCTCCTGCTCAGTCATGCTCACCAGACCAGCAGTACATTGGTGGATCAGGAAATAACTTTCATGCAAAGTCGGATTTTCACATAACTGGGGATTCTCTGGTTCCTCCAGATAAAGGGATTCTGGAATTTCCCATTTCACAGGGCTCCTCTACTATTACAAGTACAAATAGCACCCAGAGTGACCCGAGTGGAAGCAGTATTCCAGATTCTTCTGTTCCAAATCCAGAGACTGATATTTCTTCATCCAAGGTTTCTACTTCAGTCAATCATGTTGAGAAAAATAATGAACCTAATTTTCTTGTGGTAGGACCACATAAGGATGCAAAGGAATCTGAAACGCCAATTTTTTTGGGATCCAACAAAGGTAGAGAGGCTGTAAGAAGTCCTGGTGGTGACACTCCCACCAAATCTCCAGGATCCCACTCTGTTGGCTCTCCAGAAAAATTTTCAATTGGAATGTCACCCAATAAATCAGATTCAGGATCACCAAGCACTCAAGACAGAATAGTAATTAAGATGAAACTGCTTCACAGTAGTTCATCTGCTGAGGAAGATATTCATAGTGCTGAGAAAGCAAATATTACAGAGTTGGGACTAGCTAACAAAAGCTCTATCAAATACAACTTGGCGAAATACACATGCTGGACAATAGACAGCATAATTAATGGACGTGAGGACCTTGGGAATGAAGAAATATTAGACAATGACAATGACTGTGAAATTAAAGAATTAAATGGAAAAGAGGAAAAAACAGCATCTATGGCAGACAGCCCCCCAAAAATACATAAAATTATAAATTCTGATATTTGTGAAGATTCAAAAGACACAAATCTGGACACAAACAAAAATTTGATGAAGAAATCTCTCAAAATAACCATTACAAATCCTATGCGCAACAAGGTGTCATCAGATGATGATGGTGACAGAAAAGTAGAAGGAAAGCATGAGGATATAGTTTTAGATGCGGATAAAAAAGTAAAAGATGACAAAATACAATCATTGGGCAATGTGAGTGAGGAAAAAGGTATCCCAGAGCTGGGACCAGAGAGCCAGCTTCATTATTCATTGAGGAGAGGGAAAGTTGGATCAGGGAAATCTCCATCCCCTACACCAACAACACCAAATGCTGAAAAGTGCAATAGTTCCATCAGTGAAGAGCAGCCAATCTGTGAAGGCAAGAAGTGTAGCAAAGGCAATGAGGAATCACCGGATGGTGGTCTGTGTAGTGCGACAAATGATCACTTGGTCACTTCTGATGTCAAAAAATGTAGCATTGTTATCAAACGCATATATAAAAATGACAACTATAGTTGCTATAGTAGCAGTTTGTGTGACAAGAAGACTGTGTTAAACATTGATGAAGGGTCACAAAGGAGATCAAAACGTAGGGCAGCTCTAGAAGCCAGTGAACGGTGTCACAAGACTCTTCGGTCACTGAACACAGGTGATGCAAAATCAGGAAAGGTGTCACTTACCGGTGTGCTAAATAAAAATAAAGATATTATGTCTGTGAATTTGACAACGAACAAAACCATTGTAAATCAGATACCACAGTGCTCAGTTCTGTTGTACGATGTGTTCATGAACCACCGCATCAACCAGATGGTGTGTCCAGGATGCTCCCGCCATTATGATAGCTCGGATAGTGTTCAAGTGAACATGAACAAAGCCACTATCTCCCTACTGTGCTCTTCCTGCCAGTGGCAGGTGGTCAAGGATGTCCACCCACAGGAAGTTGACTCTCTGGTGCCCAGCTGAGAAAGGCTGTAGAATTTCTTCTGTTGAGTTTCAAATTTTATAATGCAAGTATTTTGTTGTCTGCTGTGTACATGTCAAGTGCTTTCCTGTCTTTCTTTTTCTTTGTCAGCTATTGTGGAATATATTAATTCCATTTTTATTTAATTTTGTAATTATTTTAAGATTAATTTAAAGCCTAAGCTGTGCTCCCTGTGCAAGGCCTAGTCATGTTTGTGTGCATAATTATCCTATGAACTATACTTTGACGCTGGACTCGGTCTGACCTAAGTATGTACGTATGTAAAGATGATATAGACTTGAATTACAATGATGTTTGAGATACAGAGTTTAAGGTGCTTATTTATCACTGTAGATATATTCTTTGTAACATAGTTGGGGGTCACTGTTATTGTTGAATAGTGAGGGGTCACTGGTGTCACTTTGCTACTTGAGGAAACTTGCCTAACATTTGTAAATTTCCTATCTCAGGATGTAGATTTGTTTTTTAAGTTACTTTATAAGTAAAGAGTATGACTTCATCCACTTTGCTTGAATGTCATTACTGTGCCTGAATGAGGAAAAACTTAAAGCATTTGAAAACTATTATTTTTTATTATTTTTTTTAACTAACATATTTTGTCATTATATTCTTGTCAATGTGAAATTTGACAGTATTATTAAGGCAATAAGGTCTTGTGCCATGAATAGTTAGCACTGGAGGTCAAGTTGCGCTACTACATATGGGTTGAATGTTCAATGAGATCTGTGGGTAGCCTAAAACAATGAAAAGATATGAGCAGAAATTATGAGTCTCATTTAATGTACAACACATGTATTTTCCCGATGTTGTCTGATTGTTATTAACAGTTCCAGTATTGATCTATATTTTCACAAATTTTTATGACCCAAAATTTTCATGTACAAGTAAAATGGAACAAATAGAGCAGCTTGAAACTGCATGATGCAGTTTAAAATGATTCAGGTGTATAAAGAAGCAAGCCAAGTTTAAAAGTATGTACAGTGCTACGTACACTATAAGAATGGACCCATGTTCACTATGGTTTATATTTTTTATTTATCTATTGTTACTCTTATTATTTTTATTATTTTTATTATTATTATTATTATTATTATTATTAAATCTTACTGTATTAATTCAATGAACAAACCAGGGGTTCATTGAGTTAGATATTGAAGTGCAAAATCTTGAAAAATTTTGTTATGTTGATTTGCATTTATATTAATTCGTCCAGCGTAAGTCATCATTATGGTAATTTCATTATCTCATCTTTCTGATTGTAAATATTAACTGCACCTCAGTGACACAATACAAATATACAAAATTGAAAGAACGCAATATTCTGTATCCTGCAGGCCTTTTCACTATCTTGGATCAGCAGATACTAGGAGATTGCACCTGCTCCTTTTCACTGAAATTTGGTGTCAGAATCTGTATAGGTGTCAAATGCATCATAATGCATTTTCAGAGGAAGGTGATGCTTTATCACCTGAACAGTATCAGAAATGCTACCCTGATATAGGCATATGCCATCACCTTTACAAATTTTCAGCTCAATTCCCTTTTTAGCAAGAGAAAATATTTGAACCTGTGTAACCATTGCCGTGAGAAGATCAAGAAACTTCTTGTCCATCTTGCATACAAATATGTAGTCTGTAGCTGCAATTTTGTAAATGTTATAATTGCCTTAAAGCAAAAACCTTTTAACAAAAGGTAGTGAAGGCTTCATTCAACATCATCCAAAATATGTACAATTAAGCATTATATACCGTTTCTTGTGAAGCCTAAGAACATTTGTTACTGGTGGGACCACACTCCTGAAACATAACATGAGTAGGACTCTATATGTTAATACTCCATGAAATCATTATGGTAGCAGAAGTCAGTATTCATGGGTACAAAATGAGATTAGCTGTAGGCAATTGTTTAAAACCGCTGCAACTTCAGTCACAAGGAAATATATAATTTGCTTGAATTTTTATTTGAATAATGCTGGTAACAATTTTGTAACTTGGTTGTTAAAATGGGTAAGAAATAAACAGGAAACTAAATATGCATGAAATTGCAGTCAGTACTGTAAATGAGATTTGCAGTTTTCAATGTTATGTATGCATTCAACTTTAGAATTTATACAAATAAATTTATATGAATACATATATAAGGAAATACTTGAATTAGTACCTATCTGCTTATTCCTTTTACAGGACTGTTTTGCAAAATGCATATGCCACAAGAGTAATCTTATAAGACGAGGAATTGTTCAGTCCTTTTTTATTTCTTTTTGCATAAAATATCAGTGTTCTGCTGTAAGAACACATTCTTTACGTATTCAATGATGAACCTCTTTGAAATTTACTAAAAGCCTTATGGACTGCCATAGTATTATCAATGCCTGCCTCTACAACAGATGCATTATATGTTCTCAATATATATGTGTGTATATATATATATATATATATATATATATATATATATATATATATATATATATATATATATATATATATGTGTATATATATATATATATATATATATATATATATATAATATATATATATATATATATATATATATATATATATATATATATATATATATATAATATACAGTGGTACCTTGGTTCTTGAACTTAATCCGTTCCAGAAGGCTGTTCGTAAATCTAATCCATTTTTTCAGTGAGAAGTAGTAAAGTAAATTGGATTAATCTGTTCCAACCCACTCAAAATTACAAGATTGCACCCTTTTTGTAATGTCAACTCCTTTAATGGCCTCTATTTTTTTTAGTATATACTTGGCCATACAGAACTGCTGAGCAGGATTAGACACACGAACACCACTCTCTTACTTTGCTATGAAATCTTTATTTCACCTCTCGTGGTTTTAACAACTTTTCTTTTTTGTTTATTGCTACTAGCGTTACTTGTCTCCATGTTGGCTTATTTAATAAGAAAAAGAAGAAAAAAAAGAGGGAAAAATGAGAACGTTCACAGCAAATTTTGGCAGAGGTGTGCATTGAGCGACAGCTATGGGTAAACTTGCCCGATTGCCCTTTGTCTCAGTAAGCGCAGCATGGGTAGAGGGATGTGTCTCATACAGGTTACAAAAAAGTGTTTAGTTCGAGAAGCGAGAATACGTTTGATAACAGATTTATTTTTTCTCAACAAATATGTTTGAGAGTCAAATTGTTCGAGGAGAGACGTTGGAGAACTGAGGTACATTCACTGATTTGGTTGTTATTTCTGTACATGTGTCTAGAAGAGGCATTGATGTTTACATTCTGGGAGGCATCTAATGTATATTATAAAGTACAAAGGTATAATTGTTGAATTTTCCTCTAGCTGGTGTCTTGTTATTCACCAACTTGTCTCTCCTAACCATCATCATTTCCTCTTTGAAAATATTATTATAGTTACATATCTTGGTTATTACTATCTCAAGTTCCTCAATTGACGTGTAAATATTTAAGTTATTTCTTTGTGATATTAACATTGTCTATGACTTTATATTGTGATAGCTGTAAAGTTTATTGAAGCAGTATTTGGCTTGAATGTCCTGTCTTATGTTCAGAGTTGACAGGTTATCTATGTGTTCAGTTTCATGAAGTGTTTGTGTGAGTGTTACAAGTAAGGTGAGATGATGCGACTTGAGAACCTCTCATGAACTATGAGAGGTGGTGATGCCAGTAACACAGCCGTCCCTCGTGCCCGCAAGATTGCTCTGGCTACAATGGTTGTCTGTATACTGCCCGACCAGGGAAAGGAGTGAGTCCCGGGGTAGTGTGGTTTGTGTCTTTAGGCCGAGGAGAGGCTCAGGTGAGGGAAGACCAAAAAAGTGATACATGACTGCTTCTGGTAATCCTATGCCTCTTTATTTTATCTCATAGACAATAAAAGTGTATGCATATTTAATTCATTATATGCAAACAAATATCTAATTTTACATTTTTATGATATTTTATCAGTTTTATTTCATCTATGTCATTTATATTTCTCATTATGTACTGCAGTTCTGCCACTTCATTTTGCCAGCACTTCGATGCAGGAAATACAAGTATGCCAGTAATTATCAATAATTTTTAAAAAGTATTCAATCCTACAGTTCTTTTTCATATATGTAACTATGCAGCTGGGCCACCTTCCAAATAAATTTCAGAGTTCCCTGTTATCTGCATTGCTTTATTTGTGGTATTTTATATGAATCAAGGAACCAATCATTATGTAAAGCTACATGTGCTCCTGCATGAAAATTATTTTCAGGGTAAATTTTATTGGCATATAGTCTTTCCTGTGTAGCTAAGAGACAACAGAATAATTGTTCATCATATTTTAATGTATTTTCATCTCGGTAATTGGGTCTGCTGTACAGCTACTGGCAATTATGATTAGTATTTTTTATTAGATTTTATCTAGTTCCTACAACACCATGGATTAAATTTGTGAGCAGTTGCAAGCCTTAATATGTGTATTGGAACTCACTCTTCCTGTCTGTATAGTTTTGGGGAGAAACTTGAAAATTGTCAGTGCTGGTCATATATACATACTGGTTCACGATGTGATAATCTTCAATGTATAAAGTGTTAATTGTAAGTCAAGCAATATGGAGGTTAAGAGTGCTGTAAATTTACTCAATGTTAACTTTAGGAGAGGTAAGATGATAATGGTCACACTCAAGAACAGTTTGTATAAAGTGTACTTTTTAAAGCTGCTAGTCCAAGAGCAGAAAGGTTTATTTCATTAAATAAGCTAATCTAAAGTAGACTTTATCTATCCAGCAAGATCAGATGAGTTGATGAATGTCATCTTCATAAGATGCATGCCATCTGGACTTTTATATTATTAGGGTGAGTAAGTTCATGCAAACAAAGTAAGGAGGATGGGATGTAGTAATTGGAAAGGTAGTGCTGGCTGTGGTCTGGGATGTTAGTGGAGATGCGATGAGAGAGAGGAACCTGTTATAAGCCACTGAGACGGGCTTCTTGTCTAGTTTCTCCCCTCCGTTTCCAAGCCCATTGACATTGTGGCTTCAGGACCACAGATTGTGACCTGTTGCTGCGATGCCTCAGACTTCAGTCTCTGGTAAAACCAATTTTCTCTTAACATTTTTCTACCTTTATTTCCCCTTGTTTTATCTGTTTTTTCTTTATACCCTCCCACTATTCCCTGCTCTTCCTAAAGTGTAAGAGCCGTGCTGAGAGGATGAAAGGCTAACTACAAGTTCAGTCATGAATGGCCTGAGGGTGCCATGGTCATGGTATACCCTCCCTTTTTCATTCCCTCTACTCTACATGGAGGTTATGGGGAGCAGACAAATTACATCCCCCCCTTACATACGGCTCACTATGGCTATTCATTAAGATTTAAAATCAACAAGTGCACCTCAAAAAATTCAGCTACCAAGCTTCCCTGGCTTTGACAAGGACACGCCTCCGACCTCAGCTTTGAAAACAACCCCTAACCGCCCTCCTGTCAACTCACTCGCTTCTTCCACCTCCTGTTGTACCTATTTCCCTAACACTAACACCGACCCTTCCTTCTACACCTGTATCTTCCTCCATTATAAACTCTTTAAAACCATATATATCTCCAAAAAGTAAAGTCATTCATCAACCCTCTACTCTTGACCTCTTCCTCTTCTATAACCCAGACTGTACCTTCCTTGTCTCACCCTTGCCCACGCCTATCCACCTTCCTTTATTAAGCCTCTTTGATCCTCGCCGATGGAACAAATATACATATCCCTGCTCACATAAATTTTCCCTACTCAGAGAACACTTTCCATTTTCAAAAATGCATCCAAAAGCAGGTGGGAAGGGTAACCTTCCACACGCGACCTGACAGATCTCGCCTAGTCATTGTTGACTCAGAATCCCATGCTGAAGCCATGCTTACCCTCAAAGACCTTGATGGGAAAGTTTTCTCAGTATCCTGATACCCAACTGAACACTTTAACTGGTACCGTTCTCATACCCAATGAAATCTGCCCAGTGGGTGTCAGTTGGCGCAACTTTTTCTGACCTCTTTGAACTGATTGGAGACAATCATGATATTGCTAGTATATCCTGCTTTACTATTAATCCTTGTGCCTGTCGCAAGTACTCAACAAATATTGCAAAAATTAGTCAAAGGAAATATCTAGACAGTGTATACATAGGTGGGGCCCTTTGTAAAGTTAAAACTTACATTCCTCTCCCCGTCAGTGTCAAAACTGCTGGAGATTCGGGCAATTGGCAAAATACTATAGATCCACTGCATGTTGCCCTTTCTGTGCCTCACTTAGCCATACCTGTACAAACTACCCATCAACAAAATGCATTTATGCAAACTACACTCAAGAACATAATGTCTTCTTCTGCCTATAAATTTGAGTCAGAGGTTGCTGCTCTCCCCTTCAAACATGGCCTAACACTCAAAGAAGCTATACAGGAAGCCCGTCTCAGTGACCTCCAACAGGTTCTTCTCTTCTCCACTAACACCATGGACCACGGCTAGCACTACCTTTCCATCTGCTACATCCCATCCTCCTTTCTCCACTCATACCTCTTCCTCTTTCACTCCTCTTGTGCCTTTATCTATTACAATTACCTCCTTTACTACTATTACCCTCTCTTCATACCCATCTCTGTTGTGTTGAGTTGGGTATCAGAGGACTGTGGGAAAGGTTTCCCATCAAGGTCTTAGAGGGTGAGCAAAACTTATTTTGGGGGTTCTGAGTCAACAATGACTAAGCAAAATCTTTCAAGTCGTGTGAGGAAGATTGGATGCATTTTTGAAAGTGAAAGTATTATCCGAGTAAGGAGCATAACCTGGGATATGAAGATATTTATTCCATTGATTGACGAGGACCAAAAAGAAAGGATAAAGGAAGGTGATTAGTGGTAGTGGATGGGTGTTGACGGAGGTGAGAGGAGGAGGGGACAGTTTGGGTTATGGAAGGAGAGGTCATAGTAGTGGGTTAGAGAATGTTTTTTAAGTTTTGGGGTATATATGGTTACAAGGTCGTTATAATAGAGGAATATATGGAAGTAGAAGAAGGGGAACGAGAAGGGTGATGGGTTAGTGTTAAGGAAGTATGTACAAGGGGAGGTGGAAGAGACAAGGGAGTTGACAGGTGGACGGTTGGGGGAGTTTTCAGAGCCGAGGTCGGAAGTGTATTTGGGTCAAAATCAGGGAAGTCTAGGGGATTAATTTTTTAAGTTGCATGCCAAATTGCACCTATTAATTTTGATTTTTCATACTTGGCCATGGTGAGCCTAATTATAAATGGAGGATATAACTGGTTAGCTCCTCATAACCACTAAGGGGAGTAAAGGCAATGAAAGATAAAGGATATACGGTGCACATGGCATCCTGAGGCTGTCTGTGCCTGAACTCGTAGTTTGCCTCTCATCCTTTTAGCACGGCTCTCACATTTCATGAAAAGAAGTAGATAGTGGGAGGTAAGAAAAAAAGACAGTTCATATGAAACAAAGAAAAATAAAGCTAGAAAAAAGAAAAAGGCCAAGTGAAAATTGGTTGGACTAGGGACTGAAGTCTGAGGCTGTCGAGACCAAAAGGCATTGGGTCACAATCTCTGGTCCTGAAGCCCCTCCACAGCAGCAATAAGCTTGGAAATGGAGAGGGTGATGTCATGAGGCTGATGAAGCCTACTACTCCAACCAAAAGGTGGGACTTTTATTGTTGCTCCTGAGAAAATAGAATAAACAAGCTGAATTATTGTACCTTAAGATAGGAAAAAAAAATTTTGCATTGATTTTCTTGTACAAATAATGACAACTAATGTGGAATTTTACTGTGAATCTAAATCATTGAAAGTTTACGAATACCTCTGCAAATTAAAAATAGATATGTGCTTCCTGGAGAACACTGAAACTTGCCATCTATCTTCAATTTTATTATGTGTCATATTTTCATGATATTCTATGTGGTCTCTAAATTTAAGAGACTTAGGACAAACTTATATTTCACATTTGAAATACTAAATCCAACAAACTAAGATGGCTTCACATGACTGCAGACACTCATCACGCTGCAGTTCAGTTAGCCTTGTGCATCACTCCTCACTAGGAGGAGGTTATATTATATCTTATATGAAGCTCACATGCATTAGTTTGGTTATTTATTTATTCATCCTGATATAGACAAACTGTTGGACCGGTTAATCAGTAAATTTGTTTACAAATAAAAAATTAAATTCTTTAAAATGAAAAAATGAATAACCAAAATTTATAAGAAGTACATATTTTTTTCAAAGACGAAGTGAAGATCTATGCAGAAACTTTGATTACAATATGAAAGGTATAAATATAAACCTACGTAGCAGTTTGATACAAACAAATCACACCATTCAATTAAATGCCAATCATCCACAACCATAATTGCACTCATTTCTAGAAGATTTGTATTCCTATACTAAAATAAACAAATCAAAAGCAAATGAGATACCCAACACTGCAAGCTAAGCATCCACCATAATATTTACACCAATCTACTGATTGATGTTTAGCATTAGCTACTTACAAACTGCCTTACTCTGTTCTTATTTTCTGAGAACTTATCACAATAATGATGACTAATAAACTACCTTCCTCTGTTCTCCTTATAACTTCAGTCTTCTTAGAAAGAAGAGAATATTGTCCCAATGCATAGCAACAATATCTCTTAACAGAAGAGCTTTTGCAAGCATTGTTTTTTTCCCACCCTGTAGCTTGTCTCAAAAAGTTTTTGAAGTCACATTTTTGGGAATCAAAATGTAAATATCATAATCAAATAGACCAGTCCTATTTAGGTGTTTCTTATACAAAGGAAGATAATTCTAATAATTTACTTAAATTCATAAATACCTGAAAAGGTGTATGTAACAAGAATTTCAAGGTCAACAAAGATAAATCAGCACTTTTTCCCTACTAAAACTTAAGTTTTCATGCTTATCATCTCATACTGCACAATATAAAACATGACAATCACATACATCCATTATCTAAATATATTTACTCTATAGCAAGGGAACTCTTTAAAACAGAACAAATAGCACATCCTTAGCGAATCTCTTTTCCTCAAACAGCATATAATAAATCAAAATCAACCATCAATAATGATAATGTGCCTACAGTAATATATAAATTCCCATTTCAATGAAACCACTAAGAAAAGCAAATCTTGAGTTCCACATATATAATACAAATTTTAGTTACATCACAAAATAAATACTATAACTGTAAATACACTAAGTATGTAACTACATATATGAGCAGCAGCTCAAAACAACTCTCTCTCAATGATGCCACTACTCAGTTGTTGATCAGTATCTCCAGAATACCCTTAAAACATCATCTCTGGAGCCAACACAGCATCAAAACGTAAATAGAATAAAATTTTTTTTAAAAATCACAGCTTATCCTTTACTTCCATCATATAAAATTGTTTTTATCTCAAGAGATGGGCACATGTAAGAATATACCATCTCTTTAAAAATAAATTCTGTGAATATATAGACTTTTGAATAACTTTAACATTCAACAAGTTCATTACGAATTATTAGTTAATTTCAAAGCAAAGAAAAAGGTGGAACTTTTTTTTCTTTTATCCACATGAAAAGTCGTAACACACACAAAGATAATTTGACTTTCATTGCATGTATGTAAACAAATATAGTTTCCTCCCAATAATATATATATATATATATATATATATATATATATATATATATATATATATATATATATATATATATATATATATATATATATATATAATCTTTGTTTCTTGCATATTGAATTAACTGAACTCCATTGTTCTTGTATAAGCCATTGAAGATATTATTGTCCACAGCAGATGGTACAAATGTTGCAAAATATAGTTCTCTAAGTTTGCTTAAGGCAAAGATGTTTATATGGCTAGGTACCCAAGCTTGCTTTTCATTTGTGCTTTCATTCATATGAAGTTTAGGGATTTTATATATTTTGTATGTCCCTTCCAATAATAAAAATAAAGTTATCTTTATAAGTTCAAAACTTCCCTCTTTAATCAAATTTGATAATAATATGAACAATATGACAAAAGTAGTCAATCACTTATTGAA
This sequence comes from Cancer borealis, assembly GCA_036785275.1. NCBI lineage: Eukaryota > Metazoa > Arthropoda > Malacostraca > Decapoda > Cancridae > Cancer > Cancer borealis. Next base: position 44,426 of record JAXIVD010003120.1, read on the forward strand.
TAATTATTTGGTACTTGATATATATTTTTCTTAAACAAACTTTTACTGAATATGAATTATATGCTTATGGGATATGATTATTACAATGTGACAAAAAGATTAGAGCCTAAAATTCTATGCTCCAAATTTTTTTAAAAAGATGTGACAAAGCCTTTGAACTGTACTATTACAAAGCCTTGGCTTGGTAAAAGTACAGTTCAAAGACAAGCAGGCAAGGTTGTGTGGAATGTGAGTTGCAAGGATTTGAATACTGTATGAATGAACATGTGGCATACTTCACTGTACAGTATGATTTATCTTTAGTCTTAATCCTCATATTTGTAAATTATTAATTAAAAACCGAGAAAGAAATAAAAAATACCAGCGATGATGATGATGATATTTGTGCAAACAAATTACGTTTGTAATATTTCACTGAACTTCCCAAATGAGAATCCCATCAAAACAATATATGGTGAGTTTAGAAACATGATACAGTTTGAGAAAACAAAATGTGTGTGTGTGTGTGTGTGTGTGTATTTACCTAATAGTTGTTATATATAGGGCCTGAGCTACACTCATGTAGTTCTGTTCCCGTATCTATATTTTTCCAGTCTTTTCTTTAGTTGTTGTACATTCTTTGCCATTGTCACCTGTGTGTATGTGTGTGTGTGTGTGTGTGTGTGTGTGTGTGTGTGTGTGTGTGTGTGTGTGTGTGTGTGTGTGTGTGTGTGTGTGTGTGTGTGTGTGTGTGTGTGTGTGTGTGTGTATTGTTCACTATGGTCTGCAGGATCATGCACTGGATTCGTGATTATCAGCCATTACCCTCCCCAAAAGAGCTCAGAGCTCATAGAGACAGATCTATGGGTAAAGCTAAGACTTTTCACTCATCACGCATGTGTTAGACTCGTAATCACCAGCCATTATCCTCCTGGAGAAAGCTTAGGCCACTTTCACACCCAAGGACATAATAAAAAGAAGAAGAAAACCACATGTAGGAGACAAAGAAATACAGCTTTCCGTATAGATGCGTTGAAACTTGCAATGGCCTGGATATGGAAGTGACGCATGTAAGAAATATTAATCTATTCAGGCCAAGCTGGATAACTGTAGATATGGAGACGGGACAGCACGAGCATTATTCTTTTCCTGTATATCACAATTAGGTAAACACACACACACACACACACACACACACACATTTGAAACAAGTGCTGCTGTTAGTGAATTTAAGGCCAGCAGAGGCTGGTTCGATAAATTCAAGAAGCGAACTGGCATACACAGTATGGTAAGTGATGTTAGATGTTCATTTATCCATTTCATTAGTCATTTATATTTATTTCTCATTGTTTTCTATATGTAAAACTATAGTTATTCTCTATAAAATGTATTTCTTGTTAATTTTTTTGGGTGTCTGAAACGGATGAATTTGATTTACATTATTTCCTATAGGAAATATTGCTTCAGTTTTCGTACGATTCAGTTTTTGTCAAACGTATTAATCACAAAAACCGAGTTTCCACTGTATATATATATATATATATATATATATATATATATATATATATATATATATATATATATATATATATATATATATATATATGTATATATATATATATATATATATATATATATATATATATATATATATATATATAAATACAGTAAGAACTCGATATAACTAACCAATTGGAGCGGGGTGTCTGACGTTATATCCGATAATTCATTATATCCGAAGTTCGGTAAAAATACCGAACGAGTTCGCTATATATGGGGTTTTGTCCGTTAAGATGTGTTCGAAGAGGATGGAGAAGGAGTCCTGCAAGCCATTTCTCAGTAGGTAGTACTGTAGGTAGTAGGTACGTAGTAGGTAGCAAATGGCAAGAGCACGAGCGCGACCAACCCTTCACAGTGAGAGCTAACTGTTATAAAATCATCACATTTAGTAGTGTAATGAGTGAGTTCATGCGAATAAAGTAATTGCGCTTTGTTAAGCTAAAAGGCTGACAAACAAACAGCAGTGCAAAGAGATAACAGCAAGGCAAAGTAGGGAAAGAACAGTTGTTGTAGTGAAACGGTTAGTTCAAATGGAGAATGTGGGTTTGTCAAAGAAGAGCAAAACCAAATGGGATTTTGAGCCATCAGGAAAAATAGTAGTGGAATTGGCATGAGTAAAAGTGTTCAAGAAAAAAGGAATGTAAGATGTAAGTTGGTGTATCAGACTTGGAAGAACATAGATAGAGTATGGAGCGAAGCTAATTTCTATGGGAATTGACATTTTTTAGTTGTGATAATGGTAGGGATAGAAGTACTAGGATTTTGAAGAGGATGAATTACATAACAGGGATTCACGAGAGAATCCAAGAGGTAAAGGATAATTAAGAAGAGATTTTGTAGATGTAGCTGAAGAGGTGGGAGAAAAAGAGAGAGGGGAAAATGGAGGTTTAGGAGTGGGGGAAAGGTCACAGGGTGAGAGATGAGCTTCTGCTGAAACACAGAGGATGTTATCATTAGTTGAATGTGATGAGGTAGAGGATGGGAAAGGGAGTGAGACATCAATGAAAGGTTTTACTATAAAGACTTCAATGTCAGATATGGTCTCATTAAGCAAGGAACAGAGAAGAGGTTTTAGTGATTAAGGATGAAGTAGGATCAGTGGATGGTTTTGGAAGGGAGGCACAAGAGTGATGCTTGGTGTATAATGTACAAATACGGCGTGGGAGGGAAGCAAGGGTTTGAAGTTGAAAAAGAAGTGGTTGGATTGTCTGGGTATAGTAAATAAAAGTGATTAGTCACTGGTCAAGGAACTACAGGAGTGAGAAAAGTGGAAGGGGAAGAAGCAAGAAATGAGGATAAAGAGAGGGTTATAGCAGTGGAAGAGGTAATTGTGCTGAATGGAGGAACAAGAGGAAGGTGCAGGATATCTAGCATCCTTCATCACACCATTTTTCTAGCAATGAAATGACTATTTTTCATTCACCCTAGTTGTATAACCTAATTCACAATTGTTTTCCTAACCTTATACGTAAAACTCTATGACATGAATTACGTCATTATGGCTTGCATTTGCCACACACCATGCAAAAACACACCAAAACACCAGACAGCATGTAGCAGAATAAACTCATAGCTCTCAGTGAGGTGGTGACAGCCTATCACACACTGGCTCCAATTCCCTCAGCTTAAATGTACATATGGGGTTCCCATGTAGCCATTTTTTGGGGATAGTAAGCAGATGGTGTCCTATTTTATTTGCATCTTGAAACTAGGGTTACTCTGAGTTTTAGTTTCAAGATGTACCATCTGCAGTCACATACAAGTGCAAAATAATTTTATTCTATTTTACAACAGGTGACTAAAACTGAGGTGGTCATTCATTTACTTGGTTATCTCTCCTTTCCTTTAATTTTTTTTTACAATCTGTTTCTACGCATTAATGAGTCTAAACTTTCCGCAAAACATTAAATATCTTGTCATAAATCATTGCATCCATATTCTTGATGTCACTCAATAATATCACAGAAGAACATGCAGCATTGACAGACAGGAAGACGTGGACATCAATTAAAATTCCATTTAGTATATCTTGAAATATATATTAAAAGGTATCATCCTCTAATTTCTTAGATTAGCTCATTTTGAAGCAACACACCACATCCACAGTGAATAGTGTATAGAACATCATATTGATGTACTGACCATAATCTTAATTCTTAGCTTTATTAACTATATTCACAACAGAATTAAAAAGTATAATTTTCTAAACTTAAATATCCTGTCTACATAGACAAGAACTATCATGATCATTAACTCTTGACCCCTTCAATCCCCCTTCAAAGAGCTTCCTACTAGGAAAGAAGCTACTCCAGTATCATATCCATAGCACGCCATTCATCTATACTCTGGCATAGTCACTCTCTCTTCTACCCACAACACGAGGTTTCCCTTCTTTCATTTGTACCTTTTCTTTCACTCTTAAACACTTCAAGTATTATATCCATATGCATTCTCTGGTTATGGCCATACTATCTCAGGGTATTAATTTTGCTACTCCACAATTCACACCTAAAGTGTACTCTTCCATGTCCAATATCTTTTTAACTTCTATATTACTATATCCTACCACTCTTCTTACACCCACAGCCATTAAGGTTATATTCCTTAATTCACTATCCATGATTCACAGCCACACCTCAAGTCCAGGTACAAAAAATTATCCCAGAGATTCCTCTAATATCACTGCTAATCAATCAACCTCTCAATAAACTATCCTATCAAACATTTATTTTTTTTCCCTAGACTGATATTTCCAGCATCTTGTTTACATATTATAATGGATGTGCTCCTTCCCTGGACAAATTGTTTTTCATCATATATTCTTCAAATTAGATATTTCAAGTTCAATTATTTATTGATCTCAAGTAGAGTAAAGTAGGTTTCATGGTAAACTACAGTAAAAATACCACTGGTTATCATTAGTTTCAAATTTTAGTAATCATAAAGATGATGGTTGATTACTGGGTATTTATTTCTTTTATTGCCATTTCTTTAGCGGAAAATCTTATCATAGCCAGTGGATTTGCAGCATCATATAGTGTATGCCTGTATGTATTTTTTTTGTGCAAAGAAAAGAAAATTTTGCCTATTCTTCTGACGTCTAAATTCAGGTACATGTGGTAAGGTTACGTCAGTTTAAGTATTTGGGAAGAGTACTATGCAAACATGGAGAGATGGAAAGAAAAATAAGAGTGAGCTGTATAAGAGGGGAGGTGTATCATATGATCACTTGCAAGGTTTATGAAAGGAAGAAATGTGTCCATGGAGGTAGAGAGGCTTAAGGAACAGTATTCTCCTGCCATGGATCTCAGAGACTTGGTCAAGAGTGCCTACTGTGGAAATGAGTTATCTGAGAAGAGCAATGAAAGCGTGTATGAAATATGTGGCATGGGATCTTGTACAAAGGGAGTGTAGTGGAATAGGTGAATAGAAATACATTGAGATGGTTTGGTCATATGAAGAGAATGAAGAATGTAGTGTTTATGAAGAAAGGCTATGTGAGTGAAACTTGGGTTCCAGGAGAGGAATGCCAGTTGTAAGATGGAAGGTTAAGGTAAAGGAGTACATGTATGAAAGAGTTACTGATAGAGGGAGGGTGGGAGGAATTGAACAAACAAGGAGAGAGTGTGTGAATAGGGAGAGGTGGAGGCTCTTCTGCCATGGCCATTTCCTTGGGAGATGTTTACAGAGGGAATGAAGCATCAAAG
>JAXIVD010003121.1:0-12500 GCA_036785275.1 Cancer borealis
CATGATGATGCAAGGATGAATAGCAGTACCAATACATAATAATACAAAATAAATATCAATATAATGAAAATAAATAAAGTTTGATAGCCTAATATGTCTTTTCTTAGAGAGTTAGTTGAAGAATCAAGTTTGTCATTTTAAATAAAAACGTATTAACGCAAGTTTGAATATTATTAATCCTCATTAAAAGTACTTAGATTCTTAATTCCATGCACTGTAAGTGTCATTTATTCGATATTCAAGTGTAGCCCAACACGTTATGCAGTTTTATCTATTGTTTTTCAATATCTGACATAACAATTTGCATCACACTTACTCTTTACCTTTCCTCTCCAACACGCCATCCCACCCCTTGCTAGCGTTCATCGTTGTTGCAATTATTATTGTTTTACTCATATAATAAAAATAATAATAATAATAATAATAATAATAATAAAAATAAAAATAAAAATAATAATAATAATAATAATAATAATAATGATAATAATAATAATAAAGGCTTTCATACCTTCCCCTTCAAGTAAGCCTATTTCACACAATTAGGTACAAGTATAGTTCCTCTTCTTCCCCCAACACAATTTTAATAGAAATAACCAACAATTAATTCGTCTATTCTTCCCATAATGAGCGGTGATGTTATTTTCTCTCTATTTTGCTACCTTGCATCCTAACCCTTTCATTGGAGTAAAACCAGGTTAAACTACCATTTACATAACACGTATGATTCCTTAATTCAAGGAGACGTAGAAAAATACTAGACAGAAACCAATACCTTATACAATCTTACCTTCCCTTGTTTATACATTCAAGTTAGTTACCAGCCACGTAAACCTCTATATCATCAACGTAATACCATTCCCGCAGCTTAATCCCGAGACAAAGTTGAACATACCAAGATAAACTTAAAAATCCCATCCTCTTTGATAGAAAACAAAAATATCAAGACATCTAGAATAATATAAACGTAACAACCATCATTTCCTTACCGTTTCATCACCTTCTACATGTCTACGACCGACTGTTCACTCTGAAACAGCGAAGAAAAACATTTTACAGTCAAAGGAACGCCAGGTATCAATAGCCAGGTGAGAGTTAGACCCGTCCGCCCCTCATTACCTGTCATTACCGCCACTTACACCCCAACACCGGCAGTGACGCCAGGTAAATGCTCACAGGTAAAAAGGTAATTAGGAGATAAGAGTGAAAAGTGCGAACACTCGATCACGCAGCTAGTGATGAGTGAGGTGGAAGTGATGTAGTGTGGTGGTATGGAGTATTGGTGTGATAGTGTGGTGATATAGTAAAGGTGTAGTGGTGTATAGGAGTTGTAATGGAGTACAGGAATGGTGGTGAGGTGGAGTATAGAGTAACAAGTGGTACAAAAAGAAGTGATGGGCTGCAACGCACAACAAACCCATCCCTTTCTCCCTCTTAAGCCATACTGATGCTGCTCTGCTTGTCAAACACTTGTTCCATGTACTGGTAGAGCATGTTTACTGTGATACACGCTCACCTCATGCCTACTTCACTCACCACAGAAGCTACGCCTGTCCTCTATAACCACGTTGGTGATCGGTGCAAGTCAACTGTTCACGTTTACACCATTATTCACAGATGCACCAACACTGTAAGTTAACCAATTATTACAAGGCAATAGATGACAAACCTCAAATTTTGAATCTAAATATATTTTTTCCCTCAACTCCAACCTCACCACATACTCGTGTTGCTATTGGCTGGCTGGCCAAGGCTGTGTGTTGCTATTGGCTATTGGCCTAGGCCAGCCAGCCAATAACAATACTTGAGGATTAGAGTTGAGGTAAGAATTAAATTTGTTTCAAAATGTTCAGTTTGTGGTTAGGTTGGAGTTTATAAACAACTTCAATATTTTGGCCATCCTGGTTTATCAACTAGTCATAAAATGCAAATTGAAAATGAACCTTGGACGAACAAGTAAGATTATGACAACAGTCTTCTGCATGTTGGAGGCGGGGTAGGCTCGGGAACATTCCTGGAAGGTGAAGCTTTGCTCCGAGAGATTCGTTGGGAGGACCCGTTCCCCTGAGGCACGCCTCGCCACGGACAACTAGAAGCAGCTTTGAGCTTGTTTTCAGTGTGGTTTTTTCTACTTCAATACGCTCAGCATCGCAGTATTTCAAGGTATAAATAATGTTACTGGAAGTCGGAAACAAAAACTAAGAGGCTGGGTGGAAGAACCCGTTGCCCTGATGCACGCCTCGCCACGGACAACTGGAAGCAGCTTTGAGCTCGTTTACAGTGTGTTTTTTTCTACTTCAATACACTCATCATCGCAGTATTTGAAGGTGTAAATAATGTTACTGGAAGTCGGAAACAAAAGTTAAGAGGCTGGGTGGAAGGACCTGTTGTCCTGAGGCACGCCTCGCCACGGTCAACTGGAAGCAGCTTTGAATTTGTTTTCAGTGTGGTTTTTTCTACTTCAATACGCTCAGCATCGCAGTATTTGAAGGTGTAAATAATGTTACTGGAATTCGGAAACAAACAAACAAAAGTTAAGAGGCTGGGTGGAAGGACCTGTTGTCCTGAGGCACGCCTCGCCACGGACAACTGGAAGCAACTTTGAGCTCGTTTTCAGTGTGTTTTTTCTACTTCAGTACGCTCAGCATCGCAGTATTTGAAGGTGTAAATAATGTTACTGGAAGTCGGAAACAAAAACTAAGAGGCTGGGTGGAAGGACCCGTTGTCCTGAGGCACGCCTCGCCACGGATAGCTGGAAGCAGCTTTGAGCTCGTTTTCAGTGTGGTTTTCTCTACTTCAATACGCTCAGCATCGCAGTAATTGAAGGTGTAAATAATGTTACTGGAAGTCGGAAACAAAAACTAAAAGGCTGGGTGGAAGAACCCGTTGTCCTGATGCACGCCTCGCCACGGATAGCTGGAAGCAGCTTTGAGCTCGTTTTCAGTGTGGTTTTTTCTACTTCAATACGCTCAGCATCGCAGTACTTGAAGGTGTAAATAATGAAAGTAATATTATACTGCCGAGGCCCAAGGGTAGCCACCCACTTGGGCAAGAGACTGTGTAACCTTGACGAGGTGCGGCAGCTTGTTCTTACTGGTGCTTTTACTTGGGTTTGGTGGCTACAATCCTGTTACCTTAGGGGAGTGAGCGCCAGTGGTACTAATTAGCAGTCTCGCGGAAGCCAGTTGGCCTAGCAAGTAGCTGGTGGATTGACTATCGCTACTAACACTATAGCCAAGCCTCGGATTCAGACGGATAATTTGATGACGACTGGATGCTCTCGGACTGATAACTTGATGACGACCCGGCATTCACGGACTGATAACTTGGTGACGACCCGGCATTCCCATGAATATGTTACACAGACCAGTGAAAAAATTCAGATCATTAAAAATAAACACCGGAAGAGGGGGAAGGCCCTGGGTAAAGGGTACTTCGGCGTAGTGTACAGGAGGCGGCTGGCTCTCTCCCGGGACAACATTGTGAAGGTGGCAATTAAGGAGCCTGTGGACGATCTTGAGCTCGTAGTGCAAACCTCTGAGGAGGCGGAGCTACTGCAAGAGCTGGATGGCGAGGCTGGCGTGCCCCGGTTTTACGGGGTGACGACTGACTCTCCTCCCTCCTTGGTGATGGAGTTGTGCCCGGGAGAGCGGCTGGAAGACTGTCTAAAGCATGGAGGGGTGCGCACCTGTCTGCTGGCCCTCGTGCAGGTGTGCGGCATAGTGCGGCGCCTGCATGCCAGGGGCGTCACCCACGGAGACATCCACAGCAAGAACGTGCTGGTGGACATGTCCGACGAGGGCGACGTGCGTGCCTTCTTGCTGGACTTCGGTCTGGCAAAGAGGGACACTAACCGTAACCAGCAGGAGTCCGATGTCATTGACATTGTGGCTACTGCGCTGGAGGTCATCCCCGACTCGGAACACCTCTCTCGCTTCAGGTGGAGGCTCAATAAGAGCTCTAAATTAAAGAAGGTCACCAACCTGCTGCACCAGGCCTTGGAAGATGGTGACCTAAATATTTGTTGAAATCAAACAAAGGACCTGTGCAGAAAACCCGAACTCAATAAAATTGGTAGGTAGGTAGGTAGATAGGTAGGTAGGTAGATGTATAGATAGGTAGGTATGTAGGTAGATATATAGATAGGTAGGTAGGTAGGTAGATAGATATACAGATAGGTAGGTAGAAAGGTAGGTAGATATATAGATACGTAGGTAGGTAGATATATAGAGAGGTAGTAGGTAGGTAGGTAGGTAGATATATTGACAAGTAGGTAGGTAGGTATGTAGGTAGATAGGTAGATACGTAGGTAGGTAAGTAGGTAGATAAGTAGATTGATAGAAAGGAATCTCCTCATTACCTCTTTTCCCTCCTCCCCACACTTCCTCCCTTCCCTAATTTTTCCTCCTTCCTCTCCCTCACGCCATTCCTACCCCTTCCCCTTCCCATTTACCCTTCCATTCCTCCTCCTTACTATTCCTTTCATATGTACCCCTTCCCCCATTCCTTAATACCATCGATCCAAAACACTTTCCTCTCACCCCCTCTTCTCCCTTTCCAATCATGCCCTTCCATTCCTACCCTTTCCTCCCTCACCATCCCATCTTAAATCCTACTCTCCTCCTCCATCCAGCCCGGCCCCCTTTTATCTCCCTCAACCCACTCCCCTATCCACCCTGCCTTGCCCTTTCCTCTCTCCCTCACCCCACTCCTCCATCCATCCAGCCATGCCCCCTCCTCTCTCCGTCACCACAATTCACCATCAATCCCTCAAAATCCCATCTTAAATTCTTAATCCTACTCCCCTCCTCCATCCAGCCCGGTCCCCTTTTATTTCCCTCACCCCACTCCCCTATCCACACTGCCCTGCCTCCTCTCTCCCTCACCCCACTTCACCATCCATCCAGCCCTACCCCCTCCTCTCTCCCTCATCCCACTCCCTCATCCATCCAGCCCTGCCCCCTCTTTTCTCCCTCACCCTACACACCCATCCATCCAGCCCTGCCCCCTCCTCTCTCCCTCACCCCACTCCGCCATCCATCCAGCCCTGCCCCCTCTTTTCTCCCTCACCCTACACCCCCATCCATCCAGCACTGCCCCTCCTCTCTCCCTCACCCCACTTCACCATCCATCCAGCACTGCCCCTCCTCTCTCCCTCACCCCACTTCATTATCCATCTAGCCCTGCCCCCTCCTCTCTCCCTCGCCACACTCCCCCATCAATCCAGCCCTGCATCCTCCTCTCTCCCTCACCCCACTCCCCCATCCACCCTGCCCTGCCCCCTCCTCTCTCCTTCAACCCTTTCCACCATCCATCCAGCCCTGCCCCCTCCTATCTCCCTCACCCCCCTCCCCCATCCATCCAGCCCTGCCCCCTCCTTTCTCCCTCACCCCCTTCCCCCATCCATACTGCCCTGCCCCATCCTCTTTTCCTCACCCCACTCCCCCATCCATCCAGCCTTGCCCCCTCCTCTCTCCCTCACCTCACTTCCCTATCCATCCAGCCCTGCCCCCCTTATCTCTCCCTCACCCCACTCCCCCCTCCATCCAGCCATGCACCCTCCTCTCTCTCTCACTCCACTCCCCCCATCCATTCAGCCCTGCCCCCTCTTTTCTCCCTCAACCCACTCCCGCATCCATCCAGCCCTATCCCTTCATTTCACCCTCATCCCACTCTCCCATCCATCCAGCCCTGCCCCCTCCTCTCTCCCTCACCTCACTCCCCCATCCATCCAGCCCTGATCCCTCCCCTCTCCCTCAACACACTCCCGTATCCATCCAGCCCTGCTCCCTCCTTTATCCCTCACCCCACTTCCCCCTCCATCAATCCCTCCTCCCTCTTCTCTCCCTCACCCCAATCCCCCATCAATCCAGCCCTGCTCGCTCTTTTCTCCCTCACCCCACTCCCCCATCCATCCAGTCCTGCCCCCTCTTTTCTCCCTTACCCTACTCCCGCATCCATCCAGCCATCCATCCATCCATCCATCCCTTCCTCTCACCCTCACCGCACTCCCTCATCCATCCAGCCCTGCCCCCTCCTCTCTCCCTCACCCCACTCCACCATCCATCCAGCCCTGCCCCCTCCTCTCTCTTTCACCCCACTCCCCCATCCATCCAGCACTGCCTCCTCCTCTTTCCCTCAACCAACTCGCTCATCCATCTAGTCCTGCCCCCTATTTTCTCCCTCACCCCACTCCCCTATCCATCCAGCCCTGCCTCTTCCTTTCACCCTCACCCCAATCCCCCATCCATCCAGCCCTGACCCATCCCCTTTCCCTCAAAACACTCCCTCATCCATCCAGCACTGCCCCCTTCTCTCTCCCTCACCCCACTCCCCCATCCATCAAGCCGTGCCCCCTCCTCTCTCCCTCACCCAACTACCCAATCCATCCAGCCCTGTCCCCTCCTCTCTCATTCATCCCACTCCCCCATCCATCCAGCCCTGCCCTCTATTTTCTCCCTTACCCCAGTCCTTCATCCATCCAGCCCTGTCCCCTCCTCTCTCCCTCATACCACTCCCCAATACATCCAGCCCTGCCCCCTTCTCTCTCCTTCACCCAACTCCCCCATCCATACAGCCCTGCCCCCTCCTCCCTCCCTCAACCTATTCCCCTCTCCATCCAGCCATGCCCCCTCTTTTCTCCCTTACCCCACTCCCGCATCCATCGAAACCTGCCCTTTCCTCTCACCCTCACCCCACTCCCCCATCCATCGAACCCTACCCCCTTCTCTCTCCCTCATCCCACTCCCCAATCCATCCAGCCCGGCCTCCTCCTCTCTCTCTCACCCCACTCCCCACTCCATCCAGCCCTACCTCCTCCTCTCTCCCACACGTTACTAAAACATCCTTCCAGCCCTGCCCCCTCCTCTCTCCCTCATCCGACTCCCCCATCCATCCAGCCCTGCTCCCTCCTCTCTCCTTCACCTCAATCCTCCATCCATACAGCTCTGCCCCCTCGTCTCTCTCTCTCTCTCTCTCTCTCTCTCTCTCTCTCTCTCTCTCTCTCTCTCTCTCTCTCTCTCTCTCTCTCTCTCTCTCTCTCTCTGTCTCTCTCTGTCTCTCTCTCTCTCTCTCTCTCTCTCTCTCTCTCTCTCTCTCTCTCTCTCTCTCTCTCTCTCTCTCTCTCTCTCTCTCTCTCTCTCTCTCTTTCTCTCTCTTTCCCCACTCCCCTATCTATCCAGCCCTACCCCCTCCTCTCTCCCTCACCCCACTCCCCTATCCATCCAGTCGAGCCTCTTCCTCTCTCCCTCACCCCACTTCTCCATCCAACAAGCCCTGGCCCTTCCTTTCTCCCTCATCCTACTCCCCCATCCATCCGGCTCTGCCACATCCTCTCTCCCTCACCTGATGCCCCATCCATTCAGCCCTGCCCCATCTTTTCTCTCTCAACCCACTCCCGTATCAATCCAGCCCTACCCCTTCCTCTCACCCTCACCCCACTCCCACATCTATCCAGCCCTGCCCCCACCTCTCTCCCTCATCCCATTACCCCATTAATCCGGCCCTACCCCATCATCGCTCCCTCACCTGACCCCCCCCCTCCATCCAGCCCTGCCCCCTCCTCTCTCCCTCACCCCAGTCCCCCATCAATCCAGCCCTGCCCCATCCTCACCCCTCACCCCACTTCCCGATCCACCCTGCTCTGCCCCCTCCTCTTTCAAACACCACCCTCCCCCATCCATCCAGCCCTGCCTCCTCCTCTCTCCCTCACCCAATTCTCCCATCAATCCAGCCCTGCCCCCTCCTCTCTCCCTCACCCCACTCCCCCATCCATCCAGCCCTGCCTCCTCCTCTCTCCCTCACCCCATTCTCCCATCAATCCAGCCCTGCCCCCTCCTCTCTCCTTCACCCCACTCCCCCATCCATCCAGCCCAGCCTCCTCCTCTCTCCCTCACCCCATTCTCTCATCCATTCAGCCCTGCCTCCTCCTCTCTTCCTCACCCCAATCCCCCATCAACCCTGCCATGTACCTTCCTCTCTCTCTCTCAACCCACTCCCCTATCCATCCAGCCCTGCCTCCTCCTCTTTCCCTCACCCCACTCTCCTATCCATCCAGCCCTGCCTCCTCCTATCTTCCTCACCCCACTCCCCCATCCATCCAGCCCTGCCCCCTCCGCTCTCCGTCACGCCCTTCCCCCATCTATCTGCCCTGCCCCCTCCTCTTTCCCTCACCCCACTCCCACAACCATTCAGCCCTGCCCCCTCCTCTTTCCCTCACCTCACTTCTCTATCCATCCAGCCCTGCCTCCTCCTCTCTTCCTCACCCCAATCCCCCATCCACCCTGCCATGTACCTTCCTCTCTCTCTCTCATCCCCCTCCCCTATCCATCCAGCCCTGCTTTCCTCCTCTTTCCCTCAACCCACTCTCCTATCCATCCAGCCCTGCCTCCTCCTATCTTCCTCATCCCACTCCCCCATCCATCCAGCCCTGCCCCCTCCTCTCTCCGTCACGCCCTTCCCCCATCTATCCTGCCCTGCCCCCTCCTCTCTCCCTCTCCCCACTCACCCCTCCATCCAGCCCTGCACCTTGCTTTCTCCCTCACTCCACTCCCCCATCCATTCAGCCCTGCCCCCTCTTTTCTCCCTCAACACACTTCCGCATCCATCCAGCCATGTCCCTTCCTTTCACCCTCATCCCACTCTCCCATCCATCTAGCCCTGCCCCCTCCTCTTTACCTCAACCCACTCCCTCATCAACCCTGCCCTGCCCCCTCCTCTCTCCCTCACGTCACTCCCCCATCCATCCAGCCCTGACACCTCCCCTCTCCCTCAACACAATCCCCTATTCATCTAGCCCTGCTCCCTCCTTTATCCCTCACGCCACTCCCCCATTCATCCATCCCTGTTCCCTCCTCCCTCCCTCATCCCACTCGCCCATCTATCCAGCCCTGCCCCCTCTTTTCTCCCTCACCCCGCTCCCGCATCCATCCAGTCCTACCCCTTCCTGTCACCCTCACCCGACTCCCCTATCCATCCAGCACTCCCCCCTACTCTCTCCCTCACCCCACTCCCCTATCCATCCAGCCCTATCCCCTCCTATCTCCCTCACCCCACTCCCCCATCCATCCGGCTCTGCCCCATCCTCTCTCCCTCACCCGACCCCCCATCCATCCAGCCCTGCCCCCTCTTTTCTCCCTCACCCCACTCCCGCGTCCATCCAGCCCTGCCCCTTCCTCTCATCCTCCTCCCATTCCCACATCTATCCAGCCCTGCCCCCAACTCTCTCCCTCACCCCATTCCCCCATTCCCATTCCCATGGGCCCTGCTCCATCATCGCTCCCTCACCCAAACCCCCATCCATCCAGCCCTGCCCCATCCTCTCTCCCTCACCCCAGTCCCCCATCAATCCAGCCCTGCCCCATCCTCACCCCTCACCCAACTCCCCGATCCACCCTGCTCTGCCTCTCTCCCTCATCCCATTACCCCATTAATCCGGCCCTGCCCCATCATCGCTCCCTCACCTGACCCCCCCCATCCATCCAGCCCTGCCCCCTCCTCTCTCCCTCACCCCAGTCCCCCATCAATCCAGCCCTACCCCATCCTCACCCCTCACCCCACTTCCCGATCCACCCTGCTCTGCCCCCTCCTCTTTCAAACACCCCCCTCCCCCATCCATCCAGCCCTGCCTCCTCCTCTCTCCCTCACCCAATTCTCCCATCAATCAGGCCCTGCCCCCTCCTCTCTCCCTCACCCCACTCACCCATCCATCCAGCCCTGCCTCCTCCTCTCTCCCTCACCCCATTCTCCCATCAATCCTGCCCTGCCCCCTCCTCTCTCCTTCACCCCACTCCCCCATCCATCCAGCCCAGCCTCCTCCTCTCTCACTTACCCCATTCTCCCATCCATCCAGCCCTGCCTCCTCCTCTCTTCCTCACCCCAATCCCCCATCCACCCTGCCATGTACCTTCCACTCTCTCTCTCAACCCACTCCCCTATCCATCCAGCCCTGCCTCCTCCTCTTTCCCTCACCCCACTCTCCTATCCATCCAGCCCTGCCTCCTCCTATCTTCCTCACCCCACTCCCCCATCCATCCAGCCCTGCCCCCTCCTCCCTCCGTCACGCCCTTCCCCCATCTATCCTGCCCTGCCCCCTCCTCTCTCCCTCACCCCCCTCACCCCTCCATCCAGCCCTGCACCTTCCTTTCTCCCTCACTCCACTCCCCCATCCATTCAGCCCTGCCCCCTCTTTTCTCCCTCAACCCACTCCCGCATCCATCCAGCCATGTCCCTTCCTTTCACCCTCATCCAACTCTCCCATCCATCTAGCCCTGCCCCCTCCTCTTTACCTCAACCCACTCCCCCATCAACCCTGCCCTGCCCCCTCCTCTCTCCCTCACGTCACTCCCCCATCCATCCAGCCCTGACACATCCCCTCTCCCTCAACACACTCCCCTATTCATCTAGCCCTGCTCCCTCCTTTATCCCTCACCCCACTCCCCCATTCATCCATCCCTGTTCCCTCCTCCCTCCCTCACCCCACTCGCCCATCTATCCAGCCCTGCCCCCTCTTTTCTCCCTCACCCCGCTCCCGCATCCATCCAGTCCTACCCCTTCCTGTCACCCTCACCCGACTCCCCTATCCATCCAGCACTCCCCCCTACTCTCTGCCTCACCCCACTCCCCTATCCATCCAGCCCTGTCCCCTCCTATCTCCCTCACCTCACTCCCCCATCCATCCGGCTCTGCCCCATCCTCTCTCCCTCACCCGACCCCCCATCCATCCAGCCCTGCCCCCTCTTTTCTCCCTCACCCCACTCCCGCGTCCATCCAGCCCTGCCCCTTCCTCTCATCCTCCTCCCATTCCCACATCTATCCAGCACTGCCCCCAACTCTCTCCCTCACCCCATTACCCCATTCCCATTCCCATGGGCCCTGCCCCATCATCGCTCCCTCACCCGAATCCCCATCCATCCAGCCCTGACCCATCCTCTCTCCCTCACCCCAGTCCCCCATCAATCCAACCCTGCCCAATCCTCACCCCTCACCCATCTCCCCGATCCACCCTGCTCTGCCCACTCCTCTCTCCCTCACCCCACTCCCCCATCCATCCAGCCCTGCCTCCTCCTCTCTGCCTCACCCCATTCTCCAACCAATCCAGCCCTGTCCCCTCCTCTCTCCCTCACCCCACTCCCCCATCCATCCAGCCCTGCCCCCTCCTCTCTCCGTCACCCCCTTCCCCCATCCATTCTGCCCTTTCCCTTCTTCTTTTCCTCACCCCACTCCCCCATCCATTCAGCCCTGCCCCCTCCTCTTTCCCTCACCTCACTTCCCTATCCATCCAGCCCTGCTTCCTCCTCTCTCAGTCATCCCCTTCCCCCATCCATCATGCCCTGCCCCTTCCTCTCTCCCTCTACCCACTCACCCCTCCATCCAGCCCTGCACCCTCCTTTCTCCCTCACTCCACTCCCCCATCCATTCAGCCCTGCCCATTCTTTTCTCCCTCAACCCACTCCCGCATCCATCCAGCCATGTCCCTTCCTTTCACCCTCATCCCACTCTCCCATCCATCTAGCCCTGCCCCCTCCGCTCTCCCTCAACCAACTCCCCCATCAATCCTGCCCTGCCCCCTCCTCTCTCCCTCACGTCACTCCCCCATCCATCCAGCCCTGACCCCTCCCCTTTACCTCAACACACTCCCCTATCCATCTAGCCCTGCTCCCTCCTTTATCCATCACACCACTCCCCCATCCATCCATCCCTGTTCCCTCGTCCCTCCCTCACCCCACTCGCCTATCTATCCAGCCGTGCCCCCTCTTTTCTCCCTCACCCCGCTCGCATCCATCCAGTCCTACCCCTTCCTGTCACCCTCACCCGACTCCCCTATCCATCCAGCACTGCCCCCTACTCTCTCCCTCACCCCACTCCCCTATCCATCCAGCCTTGTCCCCTCCTATCTCCCTCATCCCACTCCCCCATCCATCCGGCTCTGCCCCATCCTCTCTCCCTCACCCGACCCCCCATCCATCCAGCCCTGCCCCCTCTTTTCTCCCTCACCCCACTCCCGCATCCATCCAGCCCTGCCCCTTCCTCTCACCCTCACCCCACACCCACATCTATCCAGCCCTGCCCCCACCTCTCTCCCTCACCCCATTCCCCCATAAATCCGGCCCTGCCTCATCATCGCTCCCTCACCCGAGCTCGCCATCCATCCAGCCCTGCCCCCTCCTCTCTCCCTCACCCCAGTCCCCCATCAATCCAGCCCTGCCCCCTCGTCACCCCTCACCCCACTCCCCGATCCACTCTGCTCTGCCCCCTCCTCTCTCCCTCACCCCACTCTCCCATCCATCCAGCCCTGCCTCCTCCTTTCTCCCTCACCCCATTCTACTATCAATCCAGCCCTGCCCCCTTCTCTCTCCCTCACCCCACTCCCCATTCACCCTGCCCTGTACCTTCCTCTCTCTCTCAACCCACTCCCCTATCCATCCAGCCCTGCATCCCCCTCTTTCCCTCATCCCACTCCCCTATCCATCCAGCCCTGCCTCCTCCTCTCTTCCTCACCCCAC
>JAXIVD010003121.1:17500-20140 GCA_036785275.1 Cancer borealis
TTCAATTCTTACCCCTTCCCCCATCATCACTCTTCCTTCCCTCACTGCCCCATACTGCCCCCTCTATCCCTCTTCCATGCCTAATCCTTCCCCTTCTCCTCTCCTCATTAACCCATCTATCCTTTCTTCAAACTCCCTCCCCTGACACACTCATCCATCTAACCCTTCCATCATTACCCCTTCCCTTCTCCACACTCTCCCTTCCATCTCTACCCCATCCTGCGTCCCCTATTCCCCTTCCATGCCTAACCCTTTCACCTCCCAACTCGCCTTTTCCCACCATCACTCCCTTTCATCTCTACCCCATCCTATGTCCCTTATTCCCATTCCATCCCTAACCCTTTTACCTCCCAACTCCCTTTTCCCCATCATCACTCTCCCTTCCATCTCTACCCCATCCTACGTCCCCTATTCCCCTTCTATCCCTAACCCTTTTACCTCCCAACTCCCCTTTCCCTACAATCACTCTCCCTTCCATCTCTACCCTATCCTTTGTCCCCTATTCCCCTTCCATCCCTAACCCTTTTACCTCCCAACTCTCCTTTCCCCATCATTACTCTCCCTTCCATCCCTACCCCATCCTGCCTCCTCTATCCCCCTTCCATGCCTAACCCCTTCCCCTCTCCCCATTATTCCATCTATCCTTTCCCCATTTTCCTTCCCCTGACACATTTTTCCATCTAACACATCTATCCCTACCCCTTCCACTCGAAACTCACCCTTCCTCCCTCCCCTTTCTATCATTATCCCTTTCCTCCTTCCCACTACCCCTTCCATTATTCCCACTTATCTTTCTATCTCACACTTTCAAAATCCCACATCTATCATTTCCCCTCTTTCCTTCTACCTCCCCACTCCTCCCCCTCCCAATTCCATCTTCCATTCACACCCCACTTATCCTCCCCACTCCTTCATACATCCCTCCTCACTTCCCCATATATCCCTTCCCCACCTAACCTCTCATTTCCCACTCCTCAATCTAACCCTTTCTATTTTTTTCTTTCCCCCTTCCAACATCCCCTTCCATCCCTTCCTCTTTCCCCTCCCTACTCTTCCTTCCTTCCCTACCTCTTTCCCCTCCCCATCTTCCTTCAATTTTTAACACTTTCTCCTCTCCCCACTCACCATCCATCGCTATCCCTTTCTCCTTCCTCATTCTCCTTTCCATCTATTTTCTTTCCCTTCTCTCGATTCTTCCTATCATCCTTACAAACTTCTCTCTCCCTACTTTTTCCACCCTCCCCAAATCCACTTGCTCCCTTCCCACTCCCCTTTCAATCCAAACTTCTTCCCGCCACACCAATCCTTCTTCCATACCTACCCCTTCCCTCTATCCACTTTCCATTCCTTTCCTACCTAATCCTCAATCCCTAATACCCCTTCCATCCTTTCTCTTCCCCCTGCCAACTCGCCCTTCCATCCTAATCCCTTCTCCCTCCTCACTCTTCCGTTAGTGTCTACCCTTTTAACCCTCCCCAATCCCTCTTCAATCCTAACC
Source organism: Cancer borealis (assembly GCA_036785275.1). Taxonomy (NCBI): domain Eukaryota; kingdom Metazoa; phylum Arthropoda; class Malacostraca; order Decapoda; family Cancridae; genus Cancer; species Cancer borealis. Next base: position 18,999 of record JAXIVD010003121.1, read on the forward strand.
ACTTTCCCCCTCCTAACTTGCTCTTCACTCCCTACCCCTTCCCCTCTCCCCACTCTTCTCCCTCCCCCTTTCTTCCCTCCTCAATCCACCTTCCATCCTTATCCGTTTCCTCCTTCCAACACTTCCCTCCATCCCTGACATTTCTTCCATCCCCACTCTTCCTTTCATCTCTACCATTTCCCTCCTCTCGTCTCCACTGTTATCCCTACCCCTTACCCCTTTCACTTTCCCTCTTCAATCACAAAGCATTATCCCACTATTATCACCTGGAATACACTACCTTTTGCTATTCTTTGTTATCTTTTGCTTTAAACATTTTACACAACTCGTACACATACATAGCAATGCATGCATGTATCACTGGTGTATATGCTATGTACGAGTTGTGTAAAATGTTTAAAGCAAAAGGTAACAAAGAATACCAAAAGGTAGTGTATCCCAGGAGTGAAATAGAGAATATTTAGTGGGTCGTAATATCTAGTCAAGTCAGGATAGCTCCGGCATGTGTTCACCTCACTGAGAATGTCTCACGCATGACTTAGAATGGAGGAACAGACGAAACCTCACTCTTTATATAATTCATGCGTTAAGATTCTATGTAACCTTTAATGGTTTCACACCTCGAGTAGAGTATAATTATTAAGCTCCTAACCCATCTAATCTTTATCCAACATTCCGTGCGCGTGTGGTCATGTCACAAACGGTTCGAGTTGGAAATGGTCTGAGTACCAAAGCGATCTTGAGTACCTGTCGCGTGAGTCATGTAACAGTGTTTAGGTTTCCTTTCTACACCACTCCACTTCGTTCTCCAATTCCTTTTTTATCTTTCTTTTTCTTCTTATATATCATTTATTAATTCCTCTTCACATCTTTTGGCCTCCCATCATCCTCCTCCTCTTCTGTCCTTTTCCTCCTCAATACTGCCCATATGTCCCTCTTCCTTCCTTCCTTCCTTCTTTCCTTCCTTCCTTCCTTCCTTCCTTCCTTCATTCATTCATTCATTCATTCATTCATTCTTTCCTTCCTTCCTTCCTTCCTGCCTTCCTTCCTTCCTTCCTTCCTTCCTTCCTTCTTCCATCCTATCCTCTCATACGTCCAATTTATACACTCCATCTCTCCCTCTTACATCTTCCTCGTCACAC
>JAXIVD010003121.1:20340-49813 GCA_036785275.1 Cancer borealis
GTTGGGAGGTGAAAGGGTTAGGCATGGAAGGGGAATAGGGGACGCAGGATGGGGTAGAGATGGAAAGGAGAGTGATGATGGGGAAAGGGGAGTTGGGAGTTGAAAGGGTTAGGCATGGCAGGGGAATAGGGGACGCAGGATGGGGTAGAGATGGAAGGGAGAGTGTGGAGAAGGGAAGGGGTAATGATGGAAGGGTTAGATGGGTGAGTGTGTCAGGGGAGGGAGGATGAAGAAAGGATAGAAGGGTTAATGAGGAGAGGGGAAGGGGTTAGGCATGGAAGGGGGATAGAGAGGGCAGTATGGGGTAGGGAGGGAAGGAAGAGTGATGGTGGGGGAAGGGGTAAGAATTGAAGGGGGTGTTGGGACGTGAAAGTGATAGGGATGGAAGAGGGAGTGGAAGGTTTAAAAGGATAAGGATGAATTGGGGGTTTGGAAGGGAGAAAGGATAGGGATGGAAGGAAGAGTTAGGAGGGAGGAATAGAATAAGGAAGGAAGGGGAGTGTTGATGGGGAAGATGGAAGGATTGATTGAGGATTTGGGTAGGCGGAAAGGATAGGGTATTGAATTGAAAGTGAAGAGGGGGAAGGTTAGAGATGGGAGGAAGAGTGGGGAGGGGAGAAGGGTTAGTATAGAAGTGGGAATGGGTATTGGAATGGAGTAAGGATGGAAAGGAGAGGGAAGGGGAAATGATGGAAAGGGGAGTGGGGGATGGGGAATGGGGAGGTGAGAAGGAGTAGGGATTGAAGAAATAGTGGGAAGGGAAAAATGGTAAAGATGGAAGGGGAGTGGGGAGGGTGAAATAGGTAGGGTATTGAAGTGGGATTGGGTAGGGGTTAAATGGAAGGGGGAGTCGGGATGGGGGTAGGGGCAGAGATGGAAGAAGAGTGGGAAGAAGGAAAGGTGTGAGGATGGCAGGGGAAGTGGAAGGAAGGAAGGGTTAGGGATGGAAAAAAGAGTAGCTAGGGGGAAGGGGTAAGAATGGAAGGTGGTGTTGGGAGGGGCAAAAGGTAGGAATTGAAGGGGGATTTGGAATGGGGAAAGGGGAATGGATGGAAAGAAGAGGGGATAGGGGGAATGGGGTAAGGATGGAAGGTTGAGTCGGTGGGGTGAACGAGTAGGAATTGAAGTGGGCGTGGGAGGGAGAAGAGTTAGGAATGGAAGGAAGAGTGAGGAGGGCGGCAGGGGTAATGATTGAAAGGAGAGTTTGGATGGGGAAGGTGTAAAGATGGAAAGGGGATTTGGGAAGGAGGAATGGGTACGGTATTGAAGGGATATTGGGGAGAGGAGAACGGAAGTGAATGGAAGGGGAAGAGTGGATGTGGGAAGGTATAAGGATGGAAGGGGGATTTTGAGGAAAAAAGATTTTGAGGAAGGGGAAAGGGTAGGGATTGAAGGATTAGTGGGGAGAGGGAAGGGATAAGGATGGCAATGATGGGGAGGGGAGAAGGATGAGGGATGGAAGTAAGAGTGAAGGAAGAATGGGTAAGAATGGAAGGAAGAGTTTGGAAGAGGAAGGGGTAGAGATTGAAAGGGGAGTGGAGAAGGAGGATGGGGTAGGGATGGAAGGAAGATCGTGGAAGGAGAAGGGTAAGGATGGAATGGGGAATGTAGGGGGTGAAGTGAAGATGAGATGAGATGAGATGAGTGAGGAAATGGGAGAGGAGGGGAGAGGGAGTGAGAGGAGATGAGGTGAGGTGCGATAAGATGAATTGAGGTGAGAGGAAAGGAGGGGAGAAGAGGTGAATGGAGAGGAGGAGAGACAGAGAAAAAGGGGGATAGAAAAATAATAAAGAGAAACACAATTTGCTATTCTTATCAAATTTTATTTCAGATTATTTACATCAACAAAAATATTACATTAGAGAACCGTAACATTTAGTTCTATCAATAAAATAACTACATACAAACACCAGAACAAATTGTTTCAACAAAATTGTTATAGTAGAAACAAATATATATATATATATATATATATATATATATATATATATATATATATATATATATATATATATATATATATATATATATATATATATACACGCGACCAATTACTTCCATCAACACAGTGATTACATTAATACCTAAAACAATTCATTTCATCACTCAACTAATTACATAAAAACATTTGAACAATTAGTTCCCTGAACAAGAAAATTATATCAACAAACAATACCTGAAAAGAGAATACCTAAAAAGAGAATACCTCAAAAAAGAATATCTGAAAAGAGAATACCTGAAAAGAGAATACCTAAAAAGAGAATACTTCAAAAGACAATATCTGAAAAGAGAATACCTGAAAAGAGAATACCTGAAAAGACAATACCTGAAAAGAGAATACCTAAAAAGAGGCTACTACTACTACTACTACTACTACTACTACTACTACTACTACTACTACTACTACTACTACTACTACTACTACTACTACCTATGGGCCTAGAAATGATGGCTCCACTCGTGAATAATCTTGCTGATGAAATCAAGAAAATTAATGAAGTTCTCCCCAAAATTCTTGATATCAAGTCTGAGGTATGCAACGTTGCTGACACAGTGAGAGCTCTTAAGATTGATGTCATGGATATGAACAACAAATTTGTCAATGCTGTTTCCGGCCTGCAGGGAGCAATTCAAGATATTCAAGAGGAAGAAATGAAAAATGTTGATGATGTTTCGTCGTTCAGGTATTCTCATAAAACAACCAAGTCACCCATTAAAAACATGAAACCCAAGGAGGCTAGCACTTCATCACATTCATAAGCAAGTGCAGCGGCTCAGTCATCAACCCACGAGAAAGAGGATGAAGACATCGTTGAACCAAACACTTCTGCAGCTACCGGTGACCCTCAGGAAGTGACGGGAGCAGTACCGAGAGACAACGGACACATCAAGATGGGAACAGCGCGTCAACGCAACAGTGGCAGCACATCATCACTTAAGAACACACTGAAGACTCAGGAAAATCGTACCAAATATATCAGTACTTGTGAGGAACAAACATCCCAACAAACATCCGAGAATGACTGGAGTCTGGTTGATCATCGAAGAAAACGGAGAGTTACGAGTGATATGCTTGGCGGTAGCAGGATGGTGGGTGCTGGCAGGGGGGGAGGCACTCTACGGGCGGTGAGGAGGACGGCTGATGTGTTTATAGGTAGGCTGGAGACCTGTGTGACTGCTGAAGATATATCTAACTTTATCAAAACTGTCTTTAATGTTTCTGTTCATAACGTGCAGAAGCTTGATATTTTCTCGAGAGATTTTGTTGCCTTTAAAGTAAATGTTAATTTAAGTGATAGAATTAAACTGTTTAACTCCGAATTATGGCCAGAAGACGTGATAGTAGATAAATACTTTAATAGAAACAGTAAGAGAGTATAAACAGTTATACATATTTTTTTTTTTATCTTTCTTCTTTTACGGGTATGGATGTTAAAGTCTGCACATATAATTGTTGTTCCTTAAAGAAGAATATTGATGTAATTCGCACCTTAACTTCTTTTAAATATGATTTTATTTTTCTTCAGGAAACTTTTATAGTAGAGGATAGACTTGGTGACATAGATTTTATCAGTGAAGACTATGAGGGTGTAAGTGTGCCAGCTACTTACTCTGAAAAGACTCTTTTGTCCAATGCAGGGAGGTGTGAAGGTGGACTGGCTTGTATATGGAAAAAGGATTTGCCATTTGAGATAAAGGTGCTCATTCTTGATAAGGATTACATTGCCTTACAGTTGTCAGTGGGTGACTTGAGGATTTTGTTAATTAATGTGTATATGAGGAGTGTAACTTGGGAGGGGAAGACACTTGATGAATATCTACAAGGGTTACATGCTTTGGAATATGTTTTAATTAATAATTATTTTAATTCTGTATATATTTTAGGTGATTTTAATGCAGATCCTTTCATGAGCAGAGCCTGGAACCATTTAAATCATTTTTGCGAGAGAAATTATTTGTCTTGTATGGATTTTAAGCTGATGGATTCTAGTAGTTTTACTTTTATACCATACAACAACTCGTACTGTAAGTGGTTGGATCATATTGTAGGAAGGAACTCAAAGGATGTGTGTGTTAATGATGTGAAAGTTTTATATGAACTCGTTGGATCTGATCACTTACCAATGGTGGGAAATATTCATTTAGAAAATGTAACTAATGTTTGCAATATTAAGAAAGAGAAAGATAGAAACAGGTTTTATATTGCTTGGAAAAAACTCTCTGGTGATGATTTTTCAAAGTTATTTCAAGAAATCGACAACAACATCAGGGGCATCATGCCCTGCGAGGCAACGAAATGCTGCTCTGTTGGTTGTCAGAATGAATACCACCTTGCACAACTTGATGATATTTATATGTTGATTGTTAGTAATGTTTTGTATTCCTCTGGACATTATGCTAAACAGATAGTTAATAATAGCACATTTAAGGTGATACCAGGATGGAATAGACATGTCAAGGAATTGTATAGTAAGTCACGGGAGGATTATAAGAAATGGTTAGTAAATGGAAGAGTTAGAGATTCTGATGAATTTAGGAAGATGAACATGAGTCGGAAGGTGTTCAAAGAGGCCTTATCACTATGTAAGAAAAATGAAACAGATGAGAGATCTTTCTCCATACAGGAGAAATTTATCAATAAGAATATGAATGAATTTTGGAATGAAGTTAAGCAGCAGTCTAATAAAGTCAAGTGGTCTAGTGTTATTAATGGTGAAAATGATACAGAAAAGATTATTAACATTTTTACTGGAAGGTTTTTAAATGGTGATAACAACGATTGTGATATAGATAAAAGAGATGAAGAAAATCTTCTACATAAACTGAAAGAGGTGTGGCATCAAAAGAAAAAGTTTACTATGACAACTTCACCTGAAACATTAAAAAAGTATATTGGCAAACTTAAGAATGGGGTGGGCCATGATGGTATCCACTCTCAGTTTCTGAGGCATGCAACATATGAATTTCTAGTGCAATTGAGTCTTTTTATGAATGCTTGTTTCAATCATTGTTATATTCCAGTGGAATTATTGAAAGGTGATATTAACCCTATCATTAAAGATACTAAGGGTAATTCCACAGACCCAGCCAATTATAGACCAGTGATGTTGTCTTCTTGTTTGTTGAAGATTTTTGAAATGCACATTTTAGATATTTTAGAAGAAAAGTTATTCTTTGATTTTAGGCAGCTAGGTTTTAGCAAGCAGATGTCAACAAATGATGCATATTTTACACTTAGAGAAACTGTAACACCATATATAAAGGGTTATGGAAAGGCATTTGCTGCTTTTATAGATCTCTCTAAGGCTTTTGACAGGATAAATCATAATATATTAGGTAACATGTTATTAGAGAGAGGTATTCCTCCTGATATTGTATTTACTCTCATGACTTATCTGAGGAATCAAAAGGCAAGAATTGTATGGAATAAGCAAAATGGTAATTATCACTATATCAATTTGGGTGTACGACAAGGAGGAATTCTGTCTCCGATTCTTTTTAAATTATATGTTGATGATGTAATTAAAGCCATTTCAAGTATGAATGTTGGATGCCGATTGGGTACACTGAGAATGAATATAATTGCATATGCTGATGATATTGTAATTTTGTCGGACAATCGCAGTAATCTAGAATGCTTATTGGAAATGTTTGAGAACAAAGTACAAGCCATAAGATTGAGTATTAATGCTTCGAAGACAAAATGCATTATTTTCCACAGAAAGGCTAAATCTGCAGGAAGTGATGCTATCAGTTTTATAAGACAGTTCGAAATAGTAAATTGCCAAAAATATTTAGGCTATTGGGTGACCCATAATTTTTGTGATAAAATAGATGTTGAAATTAGGCTAAATACATTTTATAGTAAGTTTAATTCTGTGTACAGAAAATTCAAAGGTCTTAATACTGATACGATGCTGTACTTGTTTAAGGCTTGTTGTGTACCTGATTATGGGTTACAGCTGTGGGACAATGAAACTGTCTTTTCTAGTCATATTTTTAAAACATTTGAAACTGCATATGCAAAGGCCATGAAAAGGATCATAAGATGTTCTGTTCATGCCAGTAACCATGATGTAGCTAATCAGTGCAATTTACTTTTATTAAAACACCATACAGCTTTAATCCAAACTAGATATTTTAAGTCTGTTTTTAGAAAGAATTCTGCCATATTTACTCTCAATAAGAATTTATTTTTAAATGGACATTGTTTTAGATCATTTTTAAAGTTTTTAAAAATGACATATCAAATAGATGTTTTAGATTATACTATTGATATTATTTTAGCAAGAATTTTTTGGGTGCAAATTCATGAGCCTACTAGAGGATCATATATATGTGTTTAGACTTAGACATAGTTAGACTGATTTTTAGGCTATAATATGTAATATACATCTTGCTGTATATTATGAAATAAAGATTGATTGATTGATTGATTGATTGACTACTACTACTATTACTACTACTACTACTACTACTACTGTTACTACTACTACTACTACTACTACTACTACTACTACTACTACTACTACTACTACTACTACTATTACTACTACTACTACTACTATTACTACTACTACTACTACTACTGCTACTACTACTACTACTACTACTACTACTGCCACTACTACTACTGAGGAGGGGACAGGGCTGGATGGATGGGGAAGTGGGGTTAGGGAGAGAGGAGGGGGCAGGGCTGGATGGATGAGGGAGAGGGCTGAGGGAGAGAGGATGGGGCAGGGCTGGATTGATTGGGGAATGGGGTGAGGGAGAGGGGAGGGGTCAGGGCTGGATGGATGGGGGAGTGGGGTAAGGGTGAGAGGAAGAGGCAGGGCTGGATGAATGGGGGAGTGGGGTGAGGGAGAAAATAGAGGGCAAGGCTCGATGGATGAGCGAATTGGGTGAGAAAAAGAGGATGAGGCAGGGCTGTATGGATGGGGGAGTGGGGTGAGTGAGAGAGGAGGGGGCAGGGCTGAATTGATGGGGGGGGTCGGGTGAGGGAGCGAGGTTGCGGGAGTGGGGTGAGGGAGAGAGGTAGGGGCAGGGCTGGATGGATGGGGGAGTGGTGTGAGGGTGAGAGGAAAGGGGCAGGGCTGGATGGATGCGGGATTGGGGTGAGGGAGAAAAGAGGGGGCAGGGCTGGATGGATGGGGGGATCGCGTGAGGGAGAGAGGGTGGGGCAGGGCCGGATAGATGGGGGAGTTGGGTGAGGGAGAGAGGAGGGGGCAGGGCCGGATGGATGGGGGAGTTGGGTGAGGGGGATAGGAGGGGACAGGGCTGGATGGATCGGGGAAGGGGGTGTTGGTGATAGGAGAGGGCAGGGGTGGATTGATAGGAAAGTCGGGTGAGGGAGAGAGGAGGGGGCAGAGCCTGATGGATGGGGGAGTGGGGTGAGGGTAAGAAGAAGGGGTAGGACTGAATGGATGCGGGAGCGGGGTGAGGAAGAAAATAGGGGGCAGGGTTGGATTTATGGGGGAGTGGGGTGAAGAAGAAAGAAGGGGGCAGGGCTGGATGGATGGGAGAGAGGGGTGAGGGAGAGAGGAAGGGGCAGGGCTGGATGGATGGGGGAGTGGGGTGAGGCAGAGAGGAGAGGGCAGGAATGGATGGATTGGGAACTGGGATGAGGGAGAGAGGAGGGGTCAGGTCTGAATGGATTGGGTAGAGGGGTTAGGGAGAGAGGAGGGGGCAGGGCTGGATGGATGGGGGAGTGGGGTGAGGGAGAAAGAAGGGGGCAGGGCTGGATGGATGGGAGAGAGGGGTGAGGGATAGAGGAAGGGGCAGGGCTGGATGGATGGGGGAGTGGGGTGAGGCAGAGAGGAGAGGGCAGGGATGGATGGATTGGGAAGTGGGATGAGGGAGAGAGGAGGGGTCAGGTTTGGATGGATTGGGTAGAGGGGTGAGGGAGAGAGGAAGGGGCAGGGATGGATGGATGGGGGAGTCGGGTGAGGGAGAGAGAAGGGGGCAGGGCTGGAAGGATGGTGGAATGGGGTGAGGGAGAGAGGAAGTGGCAGGGCTGGATGGATGGGGGAGAGGGGTGAGGGCAGGATGGATTGGGGAGTAGGGAGAGGTTGACAGAAAGGGGCGGGGCCGGATGGATCGGAGAGTGGGGTGAGGGAGATAGGAGGGAGCAGGGCTGGATGGATGGGGGAGTTGGATTAGGGAGAGAAGAGTAGGTAAAGCTGGATAGATGGAGGAGTGGGGTGAGGGAGCGAGGAGAAGGCAGAGCTGGATGGATTGGAGTGAGGGAGAGAGGAGGGGGCAGGGCTGGATGGATGGAGGAATGGGGTGAGGGAGAGAGGAGGGGGCAGGGCTGGATGGATGGGGAAGTGGGGTGAGGGAGAGAGGAGGGGGCAGAGCTGGATGGATAGAGGAGTGGGGTGAGGGAGAGAGGAGGGGGCAGGGCTGAATGGATGGAGTAGTCGGGTGAGGGAGAGAGGTGGGGGCAAGGCTGGATGGATTGGGGAGTGGGGTGAGGGAGAGAGGAGTGGGCAGGGCAGAATAGATGAGGGAGTGGGTTGAGGGAGAGAGGATGGGGCAGAGCTGGATGGATGGGAGAGTGGGTTGAGGAAGAGAGGAGGGGGCAGGACTGGATGGATGAGGGAGTGGGGTGGGGGAGAAAATAGGGGGCAGGACTGGATGGATTCGCGAGTTAGGTGAAGGAAAGAGGAGGAGGCAGTGCTGGATGGATGGGGGAGTGGGGTGAGGGAGACAGAAGGGGGCATGGCTGGATGGAGGGGGGAGTGGGGTGAGGGAGAGTTGAGGGGGCAGGGCTGGATGGATGGAGGAGTGGGGTGAAGGAGAGAGGAGGGGGCAGGGCTGGATGGATGAGAAAGTGGGGTGAGGGTGAGAGGAAGGGGCAGGGCTGGATGGATGCGGGAGTGGGGTGAGGGAGAAAAGAGGGGGCAGGACTGGATAGATGGGGGAGTGGGGTGAGGGAGAGAGGAGGGAGCAGGGCTGGATGGATGGGGGAGTGGGGTGAGGGAGAGAGGAGGGAGCAGGGCTGGATGGATGGGAGAGTGGGATGAGGGAGAGAGGAGGGGGCAGGGCTAGATGGATAGGGAAGTGAGGTGAGGGAAAGAGGAGGGGGCAGGGCTGAATGGATGGGGGAGTGGGGTGAGGAAGAGCAGGATGGATAGGGGAGTGGGGTGAGGGAAAGAGGAGGCGGTAAGGCTGGATGGATAGGCGAGTGGGTTGAGAGAAAGAGGAAGGTACAGGGCAAGGTGGATGGGGGAGTGGGGTGAGGGGGAGAGGAGGGGGCAGGGCTGGTTTGATGGGAGAATGGGGTGAGGGAGAGAGGAAAAGGCAGGGCTGGATGGATGGGGGAGTGGGGTGAGGGAGAGAGGAGGGGACAGAGCAGGGTGGATCGGGGAGTGGGGTGAGAGGTGAGGATGGGGCAGGGCTGGATTGATGGGGAACTGGGGTGAGGGAGAGAGGAGGGGGCAGGGCTGGATGGATGGGGGGCTCGGGTGAGGGAGCGATGATGGGGCAGGGCCGGATTAACGGGGGAATGGGGTGAGGGAGAGAGGTAGGGGCAGGGCTGGATAGATGTGGGTGTGGGGTGAGGGTGAGAGGAAGGGGCAGGGCTGGATGGATGCGGGAGTGGGGTGAGGGAGAAAAGAGGGGGCAGGGCTGGATGGATGGGGGGTCGGGTGAGGGAGAGAGGATGGGGCAGGGCCAGATGGATAGGGGAGTGGGGTGAGGGAGATAGGAGGGGACAGGGCTGGATGGATAGGGGAGTGGGGTGAGGAAGAGACTAAGGGGCAGTGCTGGATGGATAGGGGAGTCGGGTGAGGGTGAGAAGAAGGGGTAGGACTGGATGGATGCGGGAGCGGGGTGAGGGAGAAAAGAGGGGGCAGGGCTGTATAGATAGGGGAATGGGATGAGGGAGAGAGGATGGAGCAGGGATGGATGGATGGGGGATTGGGGTGAGGGATAAAGGAGGGAGCAGGGCTAGATGGATAGGGGAGTGTGTTGAGGGAGAGGGGAGGGGTCAGGGCTGGATGGATGGGGGAATGACGTGAGGGAGAGAGGAGGGGGCAGGACAGGGTTGATGGGGGAGCTGGTTGAGGGAGACAGGAGGGGGCAGGGCTAGATGGATGGGAGAGTGGGATGAGGGTGAAAGGAAGGGACATGGCTGGATGGATGCGGGATTCGGTTGAGGGAGAAAAGAGGGAGCAGGGCTGAATGGATGAGGGACTGGAGTGAGGGAGAAAGGAGGGGGCAGGGCTGGATGGAGGGGAGAGTGGGTAGAGGGAGAGAGGAAGGGGCAGGGCAGGATGGATGGGGGAAGGGGGTGACGGAGAGAGGAGGGGGCAGGGGTAGATGGATAGGGAAGTGAGGTGAGGGAAAGAGGAGGGGGCAGGGCTGAATGGATGGGGGAGTGGGGTCAGGAAAAGAGGAGGGGAAAAGGCAGGATGGATTGGGGAAGGGGGTGACGGAGAGAGGAGGGGGCAGGGCTGGATGGATGGGGGAGTGGGGTGAGGAAGAGAGGAGGAGGCAGGGCTGGATGGATAGGGGAGTGGGGTGAGGGAAAGAGGAGGAGGCAGGGCTGGATGGATAGGGGAGTGGGTTTAGAGAGAGAGGAAGGTACAAGGCAGGATGGATGGAGGAGTGGGGTGAGGGAGAAAGGAGGGGGCAGGGCTGGATTGATGGGAGAATGGGGCGAGGGAAAGGAGGAGGCAGGGCTGGATGGATGGGGGAGTGGGGTGAGGAAGAGAGGAGGGGGCAGGGCTGGATTGATGGGAGAATGGGGTGAAGGAGAGAGGAGGAGGCAGGGTTGGATGGATGGGGGAGTGGGATGAGGGAGAGAGGAGTGGGCAGAGCAGGGTCGATCGGGGAGTTGGGTGAGGGGTGAGGATGGGGCAGGGCTGGATTGATGGGGGACTGGGGTGATGGAGAGAGGAGGGGGCAGGGCTGGATGGATAGGGGTTCGGGTGAGGGAGCGATGACGGGGCAGGGCCGGATTATTGGGGGAATGGGGTGAGTGAGAGAGGTAGGGGCAGGGCTGGATAGATGTGGGAGTGGGATGAGGGTGAGAGGAAGGGGCAGGGCTGGATGGATGCTGGAGTGGCGCGAGGGAGAAAAAAGGGGGCAGGGCTGGATGGATGGGGGGTCGGGTGAGGGAGAGAGGATGGGGCAGGGCCGGATGGATGGGGGAGTAGGGTGAGGGAGATAAGAGGGGACAGGGCTGGATGGATAGGGGAGTGGGGTGAGGGAGAGAGTAGGGGGCAGTGCTGGGTGGATAGGGGAGTCGGGTGAGGGTGACAGGAAGGGTTAGTACTGGATGGATGCGGGAGCGGGGTAAGGGAGAAAAGAGGGGGCAGGGTAGGATAAGCGAGTGGGGTGAGGGAGGGAGGAGGGAACAGGGATGGATGGATGGGGGAGTGGGGTGAGGGATAAAGGAGAGAACAGGGTTAGAGGGATGGGGGAGTGTGTTGAGGGAGAAGGGAGGGGTCAGGGCTGGATGGATGGAGGAGTGACGTGAGGGAGAGAGGAGGGGGCAGGGCAGGATTGATGGGGGAGTGGGTTGAGGGAGAGAGGAGGGGGCAGGGCTAGATGGATGGGAGAGTGGGATGAGGGTGAAAGGAAGGGACATGGCTGGATGGATGCGGGAGTGGGTTGAGGGAGAAAAGAGGGGGCAGGGCTCAATGGATGGGGGACTGGAGTGAGGAAGAAAGGAAGGTGCAGGGCTGGATGGAGGGGTGAGTGGGTTGAGGTAGAGAGGAGGGGGCAGGGCTGGATGGATAGAGAAGTGAGGTGAGGGAAAGAGGAGGGGGCAGGGCTGAATGGTTGGGGGAGTGGGGTGAGGAAAAGAGGAGGGGGCAGGGCAGGATGAATGGGGGAAGGGCGTGACGGAGAGAGGAGGGGGCAGGGCTGGATGGATGGGGGAGTGGGGTGAGGAAGATAGGAGGAGGCAGGGCTGGATGGATAGGGGAGTGGGATGAGGGAAAGAGGAGGTGGCAGGGCTGGATGGATAGGGGAGTGGCTTGAGAGAGAGAGAGAGAGAGAGAGAGAGAGAGAGAGAGAGAGAGAGAGAGAGAGAGAGAGAGAGAGAGAGAGAGAGAGAGAGAGAGAGAGAGAGAGAGAGAGAGAGAGAGAGAGAGAGAGAGAGAGAGAGAGAGAGAGAGAGAGAGAGAGAGAGAGAGAGAGAGAGAGAGAGAGAGAGAGAGAGAGAGAGAGAGAGGAAGGTACAGGGCAGGGTGGATGGGGGAGTGGGGTGAGGGAGAGAGGAGGAGGCAAGGCTGGATGGATGGGAGAATGGGGTGAGGGAGAGAGGAGGAGGCAGGGTTGGATGGATGGGGGAGTGGGGTGAGGGAGAGAGGAGGGGGCAGGGCTGGATTGATGGGAGAATGGGATGAGGGAGAGAGGAGGAGGCAGGGCTGGATGGATGGGGGAGTTGGGTGAGGGAGAGAGGAGGGGGCAGGGCTGGATTGATGGGAGAATTGGGTGAAGGAGAGAGGAGGAGGCAGGGCTGGATGGATGGGGGAGTGGGGTGAGGGAGAGAGGAGGGGGCAGAACAGGGTGGATCGGGAAGTGGGGTGAGGGGTGAGGATGGGGCAGGGCTGGATTGATGGGGGACTGGGGTGAGGGAGAGAGGAGGATGCAGGGCTGGATGGATGGGGGCGTCAGGTGAGGGAGCGACGAAGGGGCAGGGCCGGATTAATGGGGGAATGGGATGAGGGAGAGAGGTGGGGGCAGGGATGGATAGATGTGGGAGTGGGGTGACGGTGACTACTACTACTACTACTACTACTACTACTACTACTGTTACTACTACTACTACTACTACTACTACTACTACTACTACTACTACTACTACTATTACTACTATTATTATTATTATTACTACTACTACTACTACTACTACTATTACTACTACTACTACTACTACTATTACTACTATTACTACTACTACTAATGCTGCTGCCACTACTACTACTGAGGAGGTGGCAGGGCTATATGGATGGGGAAGTGGGGATAGGGAGAGAGGAGGGGGTAGGGCTGGATGGATGAGGGAGAGGACTGAGAGAGAGAGGATGGGGCAGGGCTGGATTGATTGGGGAATGGGGTGAGGGAGAGGGGAGGGGTCAGAGCTGGATGGATGGGGGAGTGGGGTATAGGGTGAGAGGAAGAGGCAGGGCTGGATGAATGGGGGAGTGGCGTGAGGGAGAAAATAGGGGGCAAGGGTCGATGGATGAGCGAGTTGGGTGAGAAAAAGAGGATGAGGCAGGGCTGTATGGATGGGGGAGTGGGGGGAGTGAGAGAGGAGGTGACTGGGCTGGATGGATGGGGGGGGGTCGGATGAGGGAGCGAGGTTGGGCGAGTGGGGTGAGGGAGAGAGGTATGGGCAGAGCTGGATGGATGGGGGAGTGGTGTTAGGGTGAGAGGAAGGGGCAGGGCTGGATGGATGCGGGATTGGGGTAAGGGAGAAAAGAGGGGGCAGGGCTAGATGGATGGAGGGGTCGGGTGAGAGAGAGAGGATGGGGCAGGGCAGGATACATGGGGGAGTGGGTTGAGGGAGAGAGGGGGGGGCAGGGCCGGATGGATGGGGGAGTTGGGTGAGGGAGATAGGAGGGGACAGGAGTGGATGGATTGGGGAAGGAGGTGTTGGTGATAGGAGAGGGCAGGTGTGGATGGATAGGAAAGTGGGGTGAGGAAACGAGGAGGGGGCAGAGCCTGTAGGATGGGGGAGTGGGGTGAGGGTGAGAAGAAGGGGTAAGACTCGATGGATGCGGGAGCGGGGTGAGGAAGTTAATAGGGGGCAGGGTTGGATTTATGGGAGAGTGGGGTGAGGGAGAATGAAGGGGGCAGGGCTGGATGGATGGGAGAGAGGGGTGAGGGAGAGAGGAAGGGGCAGGGCTGGATGGATGGGGGAGTGGGGTGAAGCAGAGAGCAGAGGGCAGGGATGGATGGATTGGGAAGTGGGATGAGGGAGAGAGGAGGGGTCAGGTCTGGATGGATTGGGTAGTGGGGTGAGGGAGAGAGGAGGGGGCAGGGCTGGATGGATGGGGGAGTGGGGTGAGGGAAAGAGAAAGGGGCAGGGTTGGAAGGATGGTGGAATGGGGTGAGGGAGAGAGGAAGTGGCAGGGCTGGATGGATGGCGGACAGGGGTGAGGGCAGGATGGATTGAGGAGTAGGAAGAGGTTGACAGAAAGGGGCAGGGCCGGTTGGATGGGAGAGTGGGGTGAGGGAGATAGTAGGGAGCAGGGCTGGATGCATGGGGGAGTGGGATGAGGGAGAGAGGAGGAGGTAGGGCTGGATGGATGGGGGAGTGGGGTGAGGGAGCGAGGAGAAGGCAGGGCTGGATGGATTGGAGTGAGGGAGAGAGGAAAGGGCAGGGCTGGATGGATGGGGGAATGGGGTGAGGGAGAGAGGAGGCGGCAGGGCTGGATGGATGGGGAAGGGGGGTGAGGGAGAGAGGAGGGGGCAGGGCTGGATGGATAGAGGAGTGGGGTGAGGGAGAAAGGAGGGGAAAGGTCTGAATGGATGGGGTAGTTGGGTGAGGGAGTGAGGTGGGGGCAAGGCTGGATGGATGGGGGAGTGGGGTGAGGGAAAGAGGAGGGGGCAGGGTTGAATGGATAGGGGAGTGGGGTGAGGAAGAGAGAAGGAGGCAGAGTTGGATGGATAGGGGAGTGGGGTGAGGGAAAGAGGAGGCAGCAGGTCTGGTTGGATAGGGGAGTGGGTTGAGAGAGAGAGAGAGGAAGGTACAGGGCAAGGTGGATGGGGCAGTAGGGTGAGGGAGAGAGAAGGGGGCAGGGCTGGATTGATGGGAGAATGGGGTGAGGGAGAGAGGAGGATGCAGGGCTGGATGGATGGGGGAGTGAGGCGAAGGAGAGAGGAGGGGGCAGAGCAGGGTGGATCGGGGTGTGGGGTGAGGGGTGAGGATGGGGCAGGGCTGGATTGATGGGGGACTGGGGTGAGGGAGAGAGGAGGGGGCAGGGCTGGATGGATAGGGGGCTCGGGTGAGGGAGCGATGATGGGGCAGGGCCGGATTAACGGGGGAATGGGGTGAAGGAGAGAGGTGGGGGCACGGCTGGATAGATGTGGGTGTTGGGTGAGGGTGAGAGGAAGAGGCAGGGCTGGATGGATGCGGGAGTGGGGTGAGGGAGAAAAGAAGGGGCAGGGCTGGATGGATGGGGGATCGGGTGAGGGAGAGAGGATAGGGTAGGGCAGGATGGATGGGGGAGTGGGGGTGAGGGAGATAGGAGGGGACAGGTCTGGACGGATAGGGGAGTGGGGTAAGGGAGAGAGTAGGGGGCAGTGCTGGATGGATAGGGAAGTCGGGTGAGTGTGAGAAGAAGGGGTAGGACTGGATGGATACGGGAGCGGGGTGAGGGAGAAAAGAGGGGGCAGGGATGTATAGATAAGGGAATGGGGTGAGGGAGAGAGGAGGGAGCAGGGATGGATGGATGGGGGAGTGAGATGAGGGATAAAGCAGGGAGCAGGGCTAAAAGGATAGGGGAGTGTGTTGAGGGAGAGGGGAGGGGTCAGGACTGGAACGATGAGGAAGTGACGTGAGGGAGAGAGGAGGGGGCAGGACAGGGTTGATAGGGGAGTTGGTTGAGGAAGAGAGGAGGGGGCAGGGCTATATGGATGGGAGAGTGGGATGAGTGTCAAAGGCAGGGACATGGCTGGATGGATGCGGGAGTGGGTTGAGGGAGAAAAGAGGGGGCAGGGCTGAATGGATGGGAGAGTGGAGTGAGGGAGAAAAGAGGATGCAGGGCTGGATGGAGAGGTGATTGGGTAGAGGGGGAGAGGAAGGGGCAGGGCAGGATGGATGGGGGAAGGGGGTGACGGAGAAAAGAGGGGGCAGGGCTGGATGGATAGGGAAGTGAGGTGAGGGAAAGAGGAAGGGGCAGGGCTGAATGGATGGGAGAGTGGGGTGAGGAAGAGAGGAGGAGGCAGGGCTGGACGGATAGGGGAGTGGGGTGAGGGAAAGAGGAGGAGGCAGGGCTGGATGGATGGGGGAATGGGGTGAGGGAGAGAGAAGAGGGCAGGGCTGGACTGGACTGGACAGGGATGGATTGAGGAGTAGGAAGAGGTTGACAGAAAGGGGCAGGGCCGGTTGGATGGGAGAGTGGGGTGAGGGAGATAGTAGGGAGCAGGGCTGGATGCATGGGGGAGTGGGATGAGGGAGAGAGGGGGAGGTAGGGCTGGATGGATGGGGGAGTGGGGTGAGGGAGCGAGGAGAAGGCAGGGCTGGATGGATTGGAGTGAGGGAGAGAGGAAAGAGCAGGGCTGGATGGATGGGGGAATGGGGTGAGGGAGAGAGGAGGCGGCAGGGCTGGATGGATGGGGAAGGGGGGTGAGGGAGAGAGGAGGGGGCAGGGCTGGATGGATAGAGGAGTGGGGTGAGGGAGAAAGGAGGGGGAAGGTCTGAATGGATGGGGTAGTCGGGTGAGGGAGTGAGGTGGGGGCAAGGCTGGATGGATGGGGGAGTGGGGTGAGGGAAAGAGGAGGGGGCAGGGTTGAATGGATAGGGGAGTGGGGTGAGGAAGAGAGAAGGAGGCAGAGTTGGATGGATAGGGGAGTGGGGTGAGGGAAAGAGGAGGCAGCAGGTCTGGTTGGATAGGGGAGTGGGTTGAAAGAGAGAGAGAGGAAGGTACAGGGCAAGGTGGATGGGGCAGTAGGGTGAGGGAGAGAGAAGGGGGCAGGGCTGGATTGATGGGAGAATGGGGTGAGGGAGAGAGGAGGAGGCAGGGCTGGATGGATGGGGGAGTGAGGCGAAGGAGAGAGGAGGGGGCAGAGCAGGGTGGATCGGGGTGTGGGGTGAGGGGTGAGGATGGGGCAGGGCTGGATTGATGGGGGACTGGGGTGAGGGAGAGAGGAGGGGGCAGGGCTGGATGGATAGGGGGCTCGGGTGAGGGAGCGATGATGGGGCAGGGCCGGATTAACGGGGGAATGGGGTGAAGGAGAGAGGTGGGGGCAGGGCTGGATAGATGTGGGTGTTGGGTGAGGGTGAGAGGAAGAGGCAGGGCTGGATGGATGCGGGAGTGGGGTGAGGGAGAAAAGAAGGGGCAGGGCTTGATGGATGGGGGATCGGGTGAGGGAGAGAGGATAGGGTAGGGCCGGATGGATGGGGGAGTGGGGGTGAGGGAGATAGGAGGGGACAGGTCTGGATGGATAGGGGAGTGGGGTAAGGGAGAGAGTAGGGGGCAGTGCTGGATGGATAGGGAAGTCGGGTGAGTGTGAGAAGAAGGGGTAGGACTGGATGGATACGGGAGCAGGGTGAGGGAGAAAAGAGGGGGCAGGGATGTATAGATAAGGGAATGGGGTGAGGGAGAGAGGAGGGAGCAGGGATGGATGGATGGGGGAGTGAGATGAGGGATAAAGCAGGGAGCAGGGCTAAAAGGATAGGGGAGTGTGTTGAGGGAGAGGGGAGGGGTCAGGACTGGAACGATGAGGAAGTGACGTGAGGGAGAGAGGGGGCAGGACAGGGTTGATAGGGGAGTTGGTTGAGGAAGAGAGGAGGGGGCAGGGCTATATGGATGGGAGAGTGGGATGAGTGTCAAAGGCAGGGACATGGCTGGATGGATGCGGGAGTGGGTTGAGGGAGAAAAGAGGGGGCAGGGCTGAATGGATGGGAGAGTGGAGTGAGGGAGAAAAGAGGATGCAGGGCTGGATGGAGAGGTGAGTGGGTAGAGGGGGAGAGGAAGGGGCAGGGCAGGATGGATGGGGGAAGGGGGTGACGGAGAAAAGAGGGGGCAGGGCTGGATGGATAGGGAAGTGAGGTGAGGTAAAGAGGAAGGGGCAGGGCTGAATGGATGGGAGAGTGGGGTGAGGAAGAGAGGAGGAGGCAGGGCTGGACGGATAGGGGAGTGGGGTGAGGGAAAGAGGAGGAGGCAGGGCTGGATGGATGGGGGAATGGGGTGAGGGAGAGAGAAGAGGGCAGGGCTGGACTGATGGGAGAATTGGGTGAGAGAGAGAGTAGGAGGCAGGGCTGGATGGATGGGGGAGTGGGGTGAGGGAGAGAGGAGGGGACAGGGCTGGATTGATGGGAGAATGGGGTGAGGGAGAGAGGAGGAGGCAGGGCTGGATGGATGGGGGAGTTATGTGAGGGAGAGAGGAGTGGGCAGAGCAGGGTGGATCGGGGAGTTGGGTTAGGGGTGAGGATGGGGCAGGGCTGGATTAATGGGGGATTGGGGTGAGGGAGAGAGGAGAGGGCAGGGCTGGATGAATGGGGGTTCGGGTGAGGGAGCGATGATGGGGCAGGGCCGGATTAATGTGGGAATGGGGTGAAGGAGAGAGGTGGGGGCAGGGCTGGATAGATGTGGGAGTGGGATGAGGGAGAGAGGAAGGGGCAGGGCTGGATGGATGTGGGAGTGGGGTGAGGGAGAAAAGAGGGGGCAGGGCTGGATGGATGGGGGGTCGGGTGAGGGAGAGAGGTTGGGGCAGGGCCGGATGGATGGGGGAGTGGGGTGAGGGAGATAGGAGGGGACAGGGCTGGATGGATAGGGGAGTGGGGTGAGGGAGAGAGTAGGAACCAGTGCTGGATGGATAGAGGAGTCGGGTGAGGGTTACAGGAAGTGGTAGACTGGATAGATGCGGGAGCAGGGTGAGAGAGAAAAGAGGGGGCAGGGCTGGAGAGATAGGCGAGTGGGACGAATGAGGGAGGAGGGAACAGGGATGAATGAATGGGGGAGTAGGGTGAGAGATAAAGGAGGGAGCAGGGCTAGATGGATAGATGAGTGTGTTGAGGGAGAGGGGAGGGGGTCAGGGCTGGATGGATGGGGGAGTGACGTGAGGAAGAGAGGAGGGGGCAGGGCAGGGCTGATGGGGGAGTGGGATGAGGGACAGAGGAGGGGGCAGGGCTAGATGGATCTGGATGGATGGGGGAGTGACGTGAGGGAGAGAGGAGGGGGCAGGGCAGGGTTGATGTAGGAGTGGGTTGAGGGATAGAGGAGGGGGCAGGGCTAGATGGATGGGAGAGTGGGATGAGGGTTAAAGGAAGGGACATGGCTGGATGGATGCGGGAGTGGGTTAAGGGAGAAAAGAGGGGGCAGGGCTGAATGGAGGGGAGAGTGGGGTGAGGGAGAGAGGAGGAGGCAGGGCTGGATGGATAGAGAGGTGAGGTGAGGGAAAGAGGAGGGGGCAGGGGTGAATGGTTGTGGGAGTGGGGTGAGGAAAAGAGGAGGGGGCAGGGCAGGATGGATGGGGTAAGGGCGTAACGGAGAGATGAAGGGGCAGGGTTGGATGGATGGGGAAGTGGGGTGAGGAAGATAGGAGGAGGCAGGGCTGGATGAATAGGGGAGTGGGGTGAGGGAAAGAGGAGGAGGCAGGGCTGGACTGATAGGGGAGTGGGTTGAGAGAGAGAGAGGAAGGTACAGGGCATGGTGGATGGGAGAGTGGGGTGAGGGAGAGAGTAGGAGGCAGGTCTGGATGGATGGTAGAATGGGGAGAGGGTGAGAGGAGGAGGCAGGGCTGGATGGATGGGGGAGTGGGGTGAGGGAGAGAGGAGGGGTCAGGGCTGGATTGATGGGAGAATGGGGTGAGGGAGAGAGGAGGAGGCAGGGCTGGATGGATGGGGGAGTGTGGTAAGGAAGAGAGGAGGGGGCAGGGCTGGATTGATGTGAGAATTGGGTGAGGGAGAGAGAAGGAGGTAGGGCTGGATGGATGGGGGAGTGGGGTGAGGGAGAGAGAGGGGGCAGAGCAGGGTGGTCGGGAAGTGGGGTGAGGGGTGAGGATGGGGCAGGCTGGATTGATGGGGGACTGGGGTGAGGGTGAGAGGAGGGGCAGTGCTGGATGGATTGGGGGGTCAGGTGAGGGAACGATGATGGGGCAGGGCCGGATTAATGGGGGAATGGGATGAGGGAGAGAGGTGGGGTCAGGGCTGGATAGATGTGGGAGTGGGGTGAGGGTGAGAGGAAGGGCAGGGCTGGATGGATACGGGAGTGGGTTTGAGGGAGAAAAGATGGGGCAGGGCTGAATGGATGGTGAGGGAGAGGTGAGGGTGAGGGAGAGAGGATGTGGCAGAGCCGGATGGATGCGGGAGTAGGATGAGGAGAAAGGAAGGGGCAGGGCTTGATGGATGTGGGAGTGGGATGAGGGAGAGAGGAAGAGGCTCGGCTGGATGGATAGGGGAGTGGGGAGAGGGAGAGAGGAGGGTGTAGGGCTGGATAGATAGGAGAGTGGGGAAGAGAGAGAGAGAGAGAGAGAGAGAGAGAGAGAGAGAGAGAGAGAGAGAGAGAGAGAGAGAGAGAGAGAGAGAGAGAGAGAGAGAGAGAGAGAGAGAGAGAGAGAGAGAGAGAGAGAGAGAGAGAGGAGAGAGAGAGAGAGAGAGAGAGAGAGAGAGAGAGAGGAGAGAGAGAGAGAGAGAGAGAGAGAGAGAGAGAGAGAGAGAGAGAGAGAGAGAGAGAGAGAGAGAGAGAGAGAGAGAGAGAGAGAGAGAGAGAGAGAGAGAGAGAGAGAGAGAGAGAGAGAGAGAGAGAGAGAGAGAGAGAGAGAGAGAGAGAGAGAGGAGAGAGAGAGAGAGAGAGAGAGAGAGAGAGAGAGAGAGAGAGAGAGAGAGAGAGAGAGAGAGAGAGAGAGAGAGAGAGAGAGAGAGAGAGAGAGAGAGAGAGAGAGAGAGAGAGAGAGAGAGAGAGAGAGAGAGAGAGAGGAGTGCAGCAGCTGTATGGATGGAGGAGTGAGGTGAGGAGAGAGGAGGGGGCAGGGCTGGATGGATGAGGTTCGGATGAGGGAGAGAGGAGGGGGCAGGGCTGGAAGGATGTTTGAGTGGAGTGTGGGAGAGAGGAGGAGGTAGGGCTGGATGGAGGGTGAGTGGGGTGAGGAGAGAGGAGTAGGCCGGCTGGATGGATTGGGGAGTGGGATAAAGGAGGGAGAAGGGGAAGGACTCGATGGATGGGGGAGTGGGGTGAGGGTGAGAGGAAAGGGCAGGGTTCGATGGATGCGGGAGTGGGGTAAGGGAGAAAAGAGGGGCATGGCTGGATGGAGAGGGGAGTAGGTTGAGGGAGGGAGGATGTGGCAGGGCTGTATGGATGGGGAGTTGGGTGAGGGAGAGAGAAGGGGCAGGGCTGGATGTATTGGGGAGTGGGATGAGGGAGAGAGGAGGGGGCAGGGCTGGATGGATGAAGGAGTGGGATAAGGAGAAAATAGAGGCCAGGGCTGGATGGATGGGGGAGTTGGGGGAGTGAGAGAGGAGGGGACAGGGCTGGATGGATGGGGTACTAGGGTGAGGGAGAGAGGGTCAGGGCTGGATGGATGGGGAAGTTGGGTGAGGGAGAGAGTAGGGGGCACGGCTTGATGGATGGGGAAGTAGGGTGAGGGAGAGAGGAGGGGCAGGGCTGGATGGATGAGGGAGTGTGTTGAGGGAGAGGGGAGGGGTCAGAGCTGGATGGATGGGGGATTGGGGTGAGGGTGAGAGGAAGAGGCAGGTCTTGATGGATGGGGGAGTGGGGTGAGGAGAAAATAGGGGGCAGGACTAGATGGATGAGCGAGTTGGGTAAGGGAAAGAGGAGGAGGCAGTGCTGGATGGATGGGGGAGGGGGTGAAAGAGAGAGGAGGGGGCAGGGCTGGATGGATGGTGGAGTGGGGAGAGGGAGAGAGGAGGGGGCAGGGCTGGATGGATGAGGGAGTGGGGTGAGGGTGAGAGGAAGGGGCAGGGCTGGATGGATGCGGAAGTGGGGTAAAGGAGAAAAGAGGGGGCAGGACTGGATGGATGGGGGAGTGGGGTGAGGAGAAAAGAGGGGGCAGGTCTGGATTGATGGGGGATTGGGGTGAGAGAGAGAGGAGGGGGGAGGGATGGATTGAGGGGGGAGTGTCGTGAGGATAAAGGAGGGAGCAGAGCTGGATAGATACGGGAGCGTTTTGAGGGAGAGGGGAGGGGTCAGGGCTGGATGGATGGGGGAGTGAGGTGAGGAGAGAGGAGGTGGCAGGGCTGGATGGATGGGAGAGTGGGATGAGGGTGAAAGGAAGGGATAGGGCTGGATAGATGCGGGAATGGGTTGAGGGAGAAAAGAGGGGGCAGGGCTGAATGGATGGGGGAGTGGAGTGAGGGAGAGAGGAGGGTCCAGGGCTGGATGGAGGGGGGAGTGGGGTGAGGGAGAGAGCAGGGGGCAGGGCTGGATGGATAGGGAAGTGAGGTGAGGGAGAGAGGAGGGGACAGGGCTGGATGGATGGGGGAGTGGGGTGAGGAAAAGAGGAGGGGGCAGGGCAGGATGGATGGGGGAAGGGGGTGAGGGAGAGAGGAGGGGGCAGGGCTGGATGGATGGGAGAGGGGGGGGAGGGAGAGAGGAGGGGGCAGGGATGGATGGATGGGGGAAGGAGGTGAAGGAGAGAGGAGGGGGCAGGGCAGGGTGGATGGGGGAGTGGGGTGAAAGAGAGAAGAGGGTGCCGGGCTGGATTGATGGGGGAGTGGGGTGAGGGAAAGAGGAGGATGCAGGGCTCGATGGATAGGGGAATGGGGTGAGGGAGAGAGGAGCGGGCAGGGCTGGATGGATGGGGGAGTGTGGCGAGGGAGAGAGGAGGGGGCAGGGCTAGATGGATGGTGAAGTGGGGTGAGGGAGAGAGGAGGGGCAGGGCTGGATGGATGGTGAAGTGGGTTGAGGGAGAGAGGGGGGAGCAGGGCTGGATGGATGGGGGTGTAGGGTGAGGGAGAAAAGAGGGGGCAGGGCTGGATGGATGGGGGAGTGGGATGAGGGAGAGAGGAGGGGGTAGGGCTAGATGGATGGGGGTGTAGGGTGAGGGAGAAAAGAGGGGACAGGGCTGGATGGATGGGGGAGTGGGGTGAGGGAGAGAGGAGGGGGCAGGGCTGGATGGATGGTGAAGTGGGGTGAGGGAGAGAGGAGGAGGCAGGGCAGTGTGGATAGGGGAGTGGGGTGAGGGAAATAAAAGGGGGCCGGGCTGGATGGAGGAGGGGAGTAGGATTAAGGATTTAAGATGGGATGGTGAGGGATTGATGGTGAAGTGTGGTGAGGGAGAGAGGAGGGGGCAGGGCTGGATGGATGGAGGAGTGGGGTGAGGGAGAGAGGAAGGGGCAAGGCAGGTAGGATAGGGGTGTGGGGTGAGGGAGATAAAAGGGGGCTGGATGAAGGAGGAGAGTAGGATTTAAGATGGGATGGTGAGGGAGGAAAGGGTAGGAATGGAAGGGAGAGTGGGGGGGTTAAGTGCATGATTGGAAAGGGAGAAGAGGGGGGAGAAAAAAGTGTTTTGGATCGAAAGGTATTAAGGAAGGAAGGGGAAGGGATATAGATGAAAGGAATAGTAAGGAGGAGGAATGGAAGGGTAAATGGGAAGGGGAAGGGGTAGGAATGGCGTGAGGGAGAGGAAGGAGGGAAAATAAGGGAAGGGAGAAAGTGTGGGGAGGAGGGATAAGAGGTAGTGAGGAGATTCCTATTTATCTATCTACTTATCTACCTACTTACCTACCTACGTATCTACCTATCTACATACATACCTACCTACCTACTTGTCAATATATCTACCTACCTACCTACCTACTACCTCTCTATATATCTTCCTACCTACATATCTTTATATCTACCTACCTTTCTATCTACCTATCTGTATATCTATCTACCTACCTACCTACCTATCTATATATCTACCTACATACCTACCTATCTATACATCTACCTACCTACCCATCTACCTACCTACCTACCAATTTTATTGAGTTCGGGTTTTCTGCACAGGTCCTTTGTTTGATTTCAACAAATATTTAGGTCACCATCTTCCAAGGCCTGGTGCAGCAGGTTGGTGACCTTGTTTAATTTAGAGCTCTTATTGAGCCTCCACCTGAAGCGAGAGAGGTGCTCCGAGTCGGGGATGACCTCCAGCGCAGTAGCCACAATGTCAATGACATCAGACTCCTGCTGGTTACGGTCAGTGTCCCTCTTTGCCAGACCGAAGTCCAGCAAGAAGGCACGCACGTCGCCCTCGTCGGACACGTCCACCAGCAAGTTCTTGCTGTGGATGTCTCCGTGGGTGACGCCCCTGGCATGCAGGCGCCGCACTATGCCGCACATTTGCACGAGGGCCAGCAGACAGGTGCGCACCCCTCCGTGCTTTAGACAGTCTTCCAGCCGCTCTCCCGGGCACAACTCCATCACCAAGGAGGGAGGAGAGTCAGTCGTCACCCCGTAAAACCGGGGCACGCCAGCCTCGCTATCCAGCTCCTGCAGTAGCTCCGCCTCCTCAGAGGTTTGCACTATGAGCTCAAGAACGTCCAGAGGCTCCTTAATTGCCACCTTCACAATGTTGTCCCGGGAGAGAGCCAGCCGCCCCCTGTACACTACGCCGAAGTACCCTTCACCCAGGGCCTTCCCCCTCTTCAGGTGTTTCTTTTTAATGATCTGAATTTTTTCGCTGGTCCGTGTAACATATTCATGGGAATGCCGGGTCGTCACCAAGTTATCAGTCCGTGAATGCCGGGTCGTCATCAAGTTATCAGTCCGAGAGTGTCCAGTCGTCATCAAATTATCCGTCCGAATCCGAGGCTTGGCTATAGTGTTCGTAGCGATAGTTAATCCACCAGCGGCTTGCTAGGCCAACTGGCTTCCGCGAGACTGCTAATTAGTACCACTGGCGCTCACTTCCCTAAGGTAACAGGATTGTAGCCACCAATCCCAAGTAAAAGCACCAGTAAGAACAAGCTGCCGCACCTCGTCAAGGTTACACAGTCTCTTGCCCAAGTGGGTGGCTACCCTTGGGCCGCGGCAGTATAATATTACTTTCATTATTTACACCTTCAAGTACTGCGATGCTGAGCGTATTGAAGTAGAAAAAACCACACTGAAAACGAGCTCAAAGCTGCTTCCAGCTATCCTTGGCGAGGCGTGCCTCAGGACAACGGGTCCTTCCACCCAGCCTCTTAGTTTTTGTTTCCGACTTCCAGTAACATTATTTACACCTTCAATTACTGCGATGCTGAGCGTATTGAAGTAGAAAAAACCACACTGAAAACGAGCTCAAAGCTGCTTCCAGCTATCCGTGGCGAGGCGTGCCTCAGGGAAACGGGTCCTTCCACCCAGCCTCTTAGTTTTTGTTTCCGACTTCCAGTAACATTCTTTACACCTTCAAATACTGCGATGCTGAGCGTATTGAAGTAGAAAAAACCACACTGAAAACGAGCTCAAAGCTGCTTCCAGCTATCCGTGGCGAGGCGTGCCTCAGGACAACGGGTCCTTCCACCCAGCCTCTTAGTTTTTGTTTCCGACTTCCAGTAACATTATTTACACATTCAAATACTGCGATGCTGAGCGTACTGAAGTAGAAAAAACACACTGAAAACGAGCTCAAAGCTGCTTCCAGTTGTCCGTGGCGAGGCGTGCCTCAGGACAACAGGTCCTTCCACCCAGCCTCTTAATTTTGTTTCCGACTTCCAGTAACATTATTTACACCTTCAAATACTGTGATGCTGAGCGTATTGAAGTAGAAAAAACCACACTGAAAACAAACTCAAAGCTGCTTCCAGTTGACCGTGGCGAGGCGTGCCTCAGGACAACAGGTCCTTCCACCCAGCCTCTTAACTTTTGTTTCCGACTTCCAGTAACATTATTTACACCTTCAAATACTGCGATGCTGAGTGTATTGAAGTAGAAAAAAAAACACTGTAAACGAGCTCAAAGCTGCTTCCTGTTGTCCGTGGCGAGGCGTGCATCAGGGCAACGGGTCCTTCCACCCAGCCTCTTAGTTTTTGTTTCCGACTTCCAGTAACATTATTTATACCTTCAAATACTGCGATGCTGAGCGTATTGAAGTAGAAAAAACCACACTGAAAACAAGCTCAAAGCTGCTTCCAGTTGTCCGTGGCGAGGCGTGCCTTAGGGGAACGGGTCCTCCCAACGAGTCTCGGAGCAAAGCTTCACCTTCCGGGAATGTTCCTGAGCCTCCCCCACCTCCAACATGCAGAAGACTGTTGTCATAATCTTACTTGTTCGTCCAAGGTTCATTTTCAATTGGCATTTTATGACTAGTTGATAAACCAAGATGGCCAAAATATTGAAGTAGTTTTTAAACTCCAACCTAACCACAAACTGAACATTTTGAAACAAATTTAATTCTTACCTCAACTCTAATCCTCAAGTGTTGTTATTGGCTGGCTGGCCTAGGCTGTGTGTGTTCAATCAGCCAATAGCAACACACAGCCTTGGCCAGCCAGCCAATAGCAACACCAGTATGTGGTGAGGTTGGAGTTGAGGGAAGAATTATATTTAGATTCAAAATTTGAGGTTTGTCAACTATTGCCTTGTAATAATTGGTTGACCTACAGTGTTGGTGCATCTGTGAATAATGGTGTAAACGTGAACAGTTGACTTGCACCGATCACTAACGTGGTTATAGAGGACAGGCGTAGCTTCTGTGGTGAGTGAAGTAGGAATGAGGTGAGCGTGTATCACAGTAAACATGCTCTACCACTACATGGAACAGGTGTTTGACAAGCAGAGCAACATCAGTATGGCTTAAGAGGGAGAAAGGGATGGGTTTGTTGTGCGTTGCAGCCCATCACTTCTTTTTGTACCACTTGTTACTCTATACTCCACCTCACCACCATTCCTGTACTCCATTACAACTCCTATACACCACTACACCTTTACTATACCACCACACTATCACACCAATACTCCACACCACCACACTACATCACTTCCACCTCACTCATCACTAGCTGCGTCCCAAAGATCGAGTGTTCGCTCTTTTCACTCTTATCTCCTAATTACCTTTTTACCTGTGAGCATTTACCTGGCGTCACTGCGGGTGTTGGGGTGTAAGTGGCGGTAATGACAGGTAATGAGGGGCGGACGAGACTGCCTCTCACCTGGCTATTGATACCTGGCGTTCCTTTGACTGTAAAATGTTTTTCTTCGCTGTTTCAGAGTGAACAGTCGGTCGCAGACATGTGGAAGGTGATGAAACGGTAAGGAAATGATGGTTGTTACGATTATATTATTCTAGATGTCTTGATATTTTTGTTTTCTATCGAAGAGGATGGGATTTTTAAGTTTATCTTGGTATGTTCAACTTTGTCTCGGGATTGAGCGACGGGAATGGTATTATGTTGATGATATAGAGGTTTACGTGGCTGGTAACTAACTTGAATGTATAAACAAGGGAAGGTAAGATTGTATAAGGTATTGGTTTCTGTCTAGTATTTTTCTATGTCTCCTTGAATTAAGGAATCATACGTGTTATGTAAATGGTAATTTAACCTGATTTTACTCCAATGAAAGGGTTAGGATGCAAGGAAGCAAAATAGAGAGAACATAACATCACCGCTCATTATGGGAAGAATAGACGAATTAATTGTTGGTTATTTCTATTAAAATTGTGTTGGGGGAAGAAGAGAAACTATACTTGTTCCTAATTGTGTGAAATAGGCTTACTTGAAGGGGGAAGGTATGTAAGCCTTTATTATTATTATTATTATTATTATTATTATTAT
This sequence comes from Cancer borealis, assembly GCA_036785275.1. Classification (NCBI taxonomy): domain Eukaryota; kingdom Metazoa; phylum Arthropoda; class Malacostraca; order Decapoda; family Cancridae; genus Cancer; species Cancer borealis. Next base: position 47,723 of record JAXIVD010003121.1, read on the forward strand.
TATTATTATTATTATTATTATTATTATTATTATTATATGAGTAAAACAATAATAATTGCAACAACGATGAAAGCTAGCAAGGGGTGGGATGGCGTGTTGGAGAGGAAAGGTAAAGAGTAAGTGTGATGCAAATTGTTATGTCAGATATTGAAAAACAATAGATAAAACTGCATAACGTGTTGGGTTACACTTGAATATCGAATAAATGACACTTACAGTGCATGGAATTAAGAATCTAAGTACTTTTAATGAGTATTAATAATATTCAAACTTGCGTTAGTACGTTTTTATTTAAAATGACAAACTTGATTCTTGAACTAACTCTCGAAGAAAAGACATTATTAGGCTATCAAACTTTATTTATTTTCATTATTTTGATATTTATTTTGTATTATTATGTATTGGTTCTGCTATTCATCCTTGCATCATCATGGGCTTGTCATGGTGACCTAAAGTGTTCCGTAATGTGAATGAAATGCAGAAATGATAAGTAAACACATATTCAAAAGTCACTACGTAGCCTTCTAATGACGTCATCTGAATGTGAGGATTCTTGTCTTTAGGTACTATAGCCGCCACCGCCTCCTGGACACCCAGGCCACAAGGTGTTAATTCCTTAATCCCTTAGCAACCTCCCTCCCTCCCTCCCTTTATGGAGTGACATGTACAAACTATTAAAGAAAACGACCGATTTATTATATTATGAGATTTTAATATCGAATTTTTTGTTTATTGAGCTTTACGTTTGTGTTTTATTTATGTTTATTTTCGTGTTTGAAGAAGATTATTATTTATTTTTTCATCTGTCATGGTGATTGATTGAAATTCCTACCTTTTCTTTATTGTAGGGAATTTTTTCTTTATTTCGTACAAGACATTAGTGGAATTCATCTAATGAGATTACACCTGTCGTGTATATTTTCCAGCCCAGGTAAAAGGTAAAAGGTAGCCTCTCAGGTGCCTTTTTTCCAATACGCATTTAATTTGGATTCCGGGCATAATACGTAGGCTTTGAAACCACCACCACCACCACCACCACCACCACCACCACCACCACCACCACCACACCTAAGCCTCCGAATATTATCAGATCGAGTGCAATTTTCTTCTTTATTTTTAGTTCTTTTTCTCTCGCTCTCTCTCTCTCTCTCCCTCCTTCCTTCTTTCACCTCCTCCTCCTCGCCCTGAAAGAATTACGACTCGGAATCTATTTCATTTTCCGCACTTGGTCAATAGGCAATTCTGAATGAAAGTAGGCAATGATAAGTTAGCGAACTCATTCAAACTTTATGCATATTTCAATCAAGTGCTTGGAAAAAAAAGTGTATGTGTGTATGTATGTATGTATGTATGTATGTATATATGAGAGAGAGAGAGAGAGAGAGAGAGAGAGAGAGAGAGAGAGAGAGAGAGAGAGAGAGAGAGAGAGAGAGAGAGAGAGAGAGAGAGAGAGAGAGAGAGAGAGAGAGAGCCTATATAAAGCTACTCATAAAATATCTAAATCCAGGAATAATATTGTCTCATCATAATAATAATAATTGCGACTGTGGGATTAGTGCCATTGTTGTATTTTTTTCCATTATTTTATCATCACTAATTAATTTTTTTTCCCTTTTTATCATCAATTAATCTTTTTCCCTTTTTTATTATCACCAATTATATTTTTTTCTTTCGTAATATTTTAAAAGTTTCACAGACTGTCTCATTTTCCTTTAACTTTTTTCTAGATTTTTTTCGATACACATACGACCTTGCTCCACCTTTTTCCTTTTACTCTCTCCATGATTTTTTCAAAGCCACCCAAGCTTCTGCACTTTTTTTTCTCTCTCTCTCTCTCTCTCTCTCTCTCTCTCTCTCTCTCTCTCTCTCTCTCTCTCTCTCTCTCTCTCTCTCTCTCTCTCTCTCTCTCTCTCTCTCTCTCTCTCTCTCTCTATCTATCTATCTCTCGATCTCCTCTCTCTCTCTCTCTTCTTTCACTTATTCAACCTTGGTTCCCTCCAGCCTTAGTTAACCTCAGGCTCTTAAACCTTACTTAACCATAGCTTTTCCTTCCCTGTATCTCCCAAACTTTTTAGAGGCCATTCCATCCTT